>JABCKH010007769.1:0-32419 GCA_018851285.1 Lyophyllum semitale | reverse complement strand
ATCCTTGATCCTTTTTAGAAAATATACTAAGTAGCAATTGAGAATTTCGAGAGGTTTCAGTGCTGTGGTAAAGCTTATATCATGGTACAACCACTATATGGTTCAATTTTTGGCTTCTGAGCAGCTACCAGAGGCGCATCACCAATAAATTAACCATTGAATTAGTAATTAGGTCAGGAATGATGGTAAATATAGCCCTAAAACCTATGGGTTTTGGTGGAGGAGGGGTATGGTTTATGGGTTATCAGGGACTTATGGTTATGACCACAAAATGTATGGGATCTGAGGGATTATGGGTTACCTGAGCCATGGGTTACGAGGGCTTCGACTGTATTGTGGCTGAAAAGGTCAGGGCCCAAAAGTAGGACGACGAGATCAAGGGTTGACAGTTTGGCATTAACGACTGATGCCTCATCCACGAAAGTATCACACTTCTGAGGAGAAAGTCGTAACAAATCAGGCCAACATTAAAAGGCATTGTGAAAGGTAAGTAGATTGTATCTCTTCCTGCCTTGAAGACAAGGTGATAGGCCCAGAAAAAGGACAACTGATGAGTTGCAGAGCGTCTTCAGGGTCGATCTCAGAAATATCACTTCTCTGTGGAAATAATTTGTAGCTAACTGGGTCAGGGGTCCGAAAGGTAATCGGTAGTGGGCGATGAACTCGTTAGGTTGCATAATTGTCAGACTTATATACCAGTTAGACAATGAACTTATGTATTCACAGCTGTGGAGATTACAATGACCTCTACATAAACCGAAGACGGTAGAAAATACCTAAGCATAACTCGCCGTTCATGCGAGTACAATCACATACCTCAATTGTACCTCGCCAGGACTCATCTGCCTGTCTCTGATCGACAGGGCCAACCCCGCTCACATATACGCTCACCACGAGTCACTGGTGTGTCACCGCCATAGCCCATTGTCTCGTGTGGCATTTTGATAACTCCTGTCGTCAAGAGCACCAGCAACTGCAGGTTTCTCGACCACCAGGAGCTAATGATGTATGGATGGGGTGGGGTCAATCGAAACGGCAAAGGACAGTGTGCTGAGTAAAGGGCATTGGCCGGGTTTGCTGGTAGGCGGCATCGACTTAGTCTAGCTCTCCTGTAGAAGTTGACATTGTGGAAGCCAAGTAAGGCAGTGTGCAACAGGGTTTGGGGGACAAGAAACCGGCGAGGGTGTCGTTGCTGGTTAGCAAGCCATCGGCGTTGAAGTGGATGACACATGCCTGGTCTTGACATGGTGCGGCAGCGAATTTTGATATTGATGTACTTGAGTAGAGAGGGACGGCAGATGGCGGCCGAGAGGCTGTGTGAGAGGTAGCGGCGACGTCGAGACGAGTGGTTGCTGCTACGTGGTCATTATTAGTTTGTCGTTTACGCGTAGGAGGTACGCTATGCTACAAGCGGGACAATACATAACGATGTGAGTGGTCAGAGAGGAGGGATGAGAGTAAGGGACGTACAGTTGGGGGTATCCTGCCAACCGGGTCTCCCCCTCCTTCCCTCACCTCAACCCACCTACTGTCATGTTGAGAACCTAGATAAAGGAGAAGGAAGTTGAAAAACGAAAGAGAACAAATGAAAACTTACTTTGGGGCAGGCGGTACGAGCCGCGCAAGGAGGCAAGACGGAAATGGCGCTATGATGTTGTCGTTGCTGCATGCCGTGACGGAGTTCAGTCAGCAGCATGCATCAGCAAGTACTGTCAGAATTGAACTGAGTAAATAGCTGATTTAGAAGGAAGTGGTTTGCCACATACCGAAGGCCGTATCCCACTTGCCGAATCTCCCTCTGCTTCCTGCATTCTCGGCCCTCCATCAGATATCAGTCTCGCATCCCTCATGATCATGTTGGCAACCAGTATTGATCGTGGTCGTCGCACAATTAAATAGCAAGTGATAGTGAATACCTTGAGAGCGGTGAGCCTGTATGTAAGTCAGATGAGCCCATTTGATCTGGATTGAGTGCAAGAGGTGAGTCACCCAGGGAACTATCAGTGTTGTGTACAAGCAAAGCTCCAACCGGTTAAGGCGTGCGAGAACCTAACTTTCGAAAGGATTTTTGAATGGCGAAAGAAGTGTGCTGTGTGGCAGGGACCAAGAATCGAATCACAGCCATTTTCAGGCACTGACAGAGATTAGATTACAGAGAAAGTTATCATGATTCTTCTTGAAGGTACTGGAGGCTTTGAACAAGGCTTCTAAGGAGGCTTTTGACGAGGCTTTCAGGAGGTTTTGTACGCGGCTCGAGAGGTCCTGCTGGCCGATCCCAAATCTCGGGCAATCTATTTTTAAAAGCCTCTAAGAAGCATGGTCCTTAGGCCTATTGTTTTTGACTGATCAATGGGCCTAAAGGTCCACCAACAGGCAGGAATCGTGGTGTTTAAGGTGGAGATTTCCCTCTACCTTTGATCCACTGTGTACCTTTCAGCCCGGGGCAGGCGCTCTTGATAACCAGGTTGACATACTGTGACACAAATTACCAATAACAGTCTCTGCCATCACCTTCATCTTCCCGTAGGGGCTGTCTGCCTGCAGACACATCGTCTCGGGAATAGGTATGATCAGGGGCATCCTGTACACAGTTGCAGACGAGGAGTACACAATCCCGCGGCAGTCGTACTTGTCCATGATCTGGAGAAGGGAGATCGTCGCAGCGACATTGTTCTGGTAACAGGTCAGAGGTATTTCCGTCGACTCTCCAACAGCTTTGTACGCCTGATAAACAGGTGAGCAAACGAGTTCTGGAAGCTGATCACAGCATAACTCACCGCGATATGTATCACACCCCAGATGCCACCTCTGCCGTATTCCTCGAAGACAAATCTGATCTGCGCGGGCTGTGTGAGATTGCATTTGTGTGAGTCACAGTGCTCTGGATATCAAGCTCGGACATGTCCACTGGCAGCTCCCATGTTGAGAGCTCGGAGACTTGTGCGGCGGGGTACGAGTTCTCGTGGTTGTCAATCAAAATGACCTTGTACCGTCTCGTTTGTTGCAGCACATACACGACGTGCGAGCCTGTAGTACGCAAGGATTAAGTAGGACAGTCCAGGTGATTCCTAAAGAAAGGAAGAGTAGCATGGGCGGAGGGAATAGTATGAGATTTGACTTTGTGGAAAAGACGGACGGAAGAAGCAATGGGCAGCCCTTCAAGTCCAGCGAAAAGAGCCACCCCTCCCCTCCATGTCCATTTATGCGAGAGGGGTAAAGTACAGGTGATTCAGTCTTGCACTGTTCACCTCAAGAAAAAGAAATCACTTGACATGCAAAATGTCAACTTTTCAACCTTGGCTGTGAACCGCATGATACATTCTGTGTACGCTGTTTGTCAGGATTCAATACATATTCACATTTTAGGTGTATAACCTGGATAAAACACGGTGGTCCTCTTTCTATCCTGACGACCACAACTTGGTAGATGCAGCCCACGTCCGCCTGGCGTTGTACTATCAGGATGACTCCCCAACTGTGTCCTTCGTCTGTAGGTCATTCTTGCGCCGACATCCAGTAGGGATATTTTTCTTGCTACAGATGCATCAGATACGGAACGACAGAGACGGGAAATGAGTTGTAGCCTGAGAAATGAGTTGTAGCCTGAGAAATTAAATACAGTAGAGGTTGTGTGTGACTTAAAGTTAGTAATCCAGACTTGCAAACAACGAATTGAACAATGCTTGCTCACTTTTTCTGAAGTTGCGTCTTCGTAATCCGCTGCTTTAGTTCCAAAAGTGGTCGTCTCTCAAATGATCGATGATCGATGAAGTCTTGAGCAGATCCACCGGGCAGGAAGACAGTAGTGGGTTCAGGTAACTTTAAGTATACAGAATCCACATGTTATCTGCCACTCCGGTGTGGAGGAGTATCTTGACACACACACGATTTTCGATACTAATGCCGCTTTCATGCGCAGTTTATTATCTATAGCTTATCAAGACTACCATTCAACGCTATGCCCAAGCCCTTTATTCCACGCCTTTTCACTAATATACTAATATTTCATACCAAATCCTACTTTACAGGTATACAGCACAAACATCACCTGCTGCATACAAGGCTCGCCTCCACCCCCGATTATACCTCGAAAACCACGCCACACGCACTACTTACATATTCACACACCTCCACACATACACCATTTACACACTCTCGATACAATTCACAGTGGGCAGGACTAGGGGGATGTGACGGTGACATCGACGGTAGGGTTGAGACGCGACGCGCATGGTCACGCCAAACGCACGTGACGGGG
This sequence comes from Lyophyllum semitale, assembly GCA_018851285.1. NCBI lineage: Eukaryota > Fungi > Basidiomycota > Agaricomycetes > Agaricales > Lyophyllaceae > Lyophyllum > Lyophyllum semitale. Next base: position 28,161 of record JABCKH010007769.1, on the reverse strand, counting down.
GCACGTTGCACCCATGCGTTTGTCCGAGCTCCCCGAGTCATTCCCAGTCCAAGACGATCCCGAGCTTCCTTCGACGTCTTCTTCAACTTCCTTTATTCTTTACCATTCCTTTCCCACTCCCTAGCCTCGTTCCGTGACGCGCTCATAGCATCATTGCTTATTTTGTAGTATATAGGTGTCCGCCCACCTCCGAATGGCGTAATCAATCGATTTTCTTACTTTTCATCACCCACGTACAACCACGGCGCCACCGAGCGCAACGTCTCTTCCTACTTACGGCGCCACCGTGCGCAACGCTCTACGTTAGGCTACGTATTTCGTTTCTATTCTTCATTTCCTTTCCACGATCGAGCCTTGATTGGCTCTGATCATTTCTGATCTCACGTTCACGCGGGGACCTCTTGTCTTCGTTGTGTGCTACTACTTAATCTCATTCCTTATGTAGCGTTCTCTTCTGTGGGGAGACGACCAGACCCCTCGGACTACGAGTAGATATTCTTCTCCTCCACACTGGGGCAGATGACATTCGTGCAATTGCTCGTCCTCATTACAGAATTACTATTACGGCTGGTAGTAGATATGATCGAAGGTCTTTATGTAGTTGGCCTTTTCCAAAGAAAAATCTGTGCCCTTGAAGCTGTAGGACATGTAAAATGGTTATCTGCCACACCCCAATGTTATCTGCCAAGCCTTTATGCATTTGGGACATTGCCTTCTTCTGTAGGCCATTTCATGCCAAAGTTCTTGCTGTATCCAGGATAAGTGGTCTATAGAATGCTACACCTATGACATCCAGTGTTTTTCTGATGCACAATTCTGATACAACTCCTGAGGATCTTGTTAGCTCTGCTGAATTCCCATCTTCTCAGATGAAGCCACTATCCAGACAGGTAAACAAGGTCAATTGGAAGCATATGCTCCGGAAATTTAAAAATTTGGCCGCCTGTCCTTCAATACCTCGGTATGGAGAAGGATTTTACTTGATAATGGAGGCTGAACGCGTCCGTGGGCGTGTTGGAGTTTGAATATCGATCACCAGAAAACTCGTCGTTCATGGTTGGTTGGGTATATGAGCCGTAAATTTCGTATGGAAAAAATCTCATGGGGTAGGAATACGGGTCTAATTCAAAAGGGAACGGCATCGGGCATCGGAGATTGGTCACGCTCAATGTCCATAAGCCTAAGCACGTCATTCCCACCTGACACGCTCATCATCAGGTTGGAATGGCGTCCATATAAAGCCCCTTGTCGATGCTCCAGCGTCAAACAATCAGTCCCACCACAACATGACAGTGAAAGTAATCAACTCCTTCGAGGAATTCAAGACCATCGTGCGTTTGCCCCACCCTTAGATCCCCCTTGATCAATTTGCTCATCTCCCCCCTTTTTTCTACTGTTAGATCAGCAGCGGGAAACCCGTTGTCATCGATTTCTGGGCAACATGGTGTGGTCCTTGCAGAGTGATCTCGCCGATCTTCGAGAAGTTCTCTGATGTCGACGAGTTTTCTGGCGTGGAGTTCTACAAAGTCGATGTCGACGAGCAGCAGGACATTTCGCAGGAAGTTGGCATCCGAGCGGTGAGTCTTGAGCACCGCAAACGCAAACGCCCGGAATTTCATTCATCATACCTTCAGATGCCTACATTTTCTCTCTTCAAGGACGGTAATAAGGAGAATGACGTTGTAGGAGCTAACCCTGCTGCCCTTCAAGTATGTGTGAGATTCGATGACAACCCGAAACAGGTGCTGACTATTTCATCAGTTGCTCCTCCGACAGGGAGTCACTCTGATTTAGTACCTTGGAGCTCAGATGATTACGGCGCAGAGGGAGACTACGCAAGTTTCCAGCGGGAGGTTAAGAGTTCGGATATCATTATAGGGCTTCCACTGTTTATATCATGGTTGGAAGAAATTGCAGAACGATTTATCAATCTCGTCGTTCCGATCGCATTTTCCCTTCAATTGAACTCTGGTTCCTTAAAAGCCTTTGGCCAGCCCGCATTATATCTAAAATATAGTAATCGATATTTAATTACAACCATGAAGCCGACGTCGTCTAGCTAATCAGTGTCCGAAACTCTCACACCTACTGGCCAGTAGATTCATAACATGCCCGTCATACCAATCAATTCCCTTGAAGAATTCAAACAAATTGTGCGTTTACCTTGCTCCTCCCTTGCCCTGATTACTTTTCCACGTCCCTTTCCCCCGTGTTAGATCAACAGCGGAAAGCCCGTTGTCATCGACTTTTGGGCAGAGTGGTGTGGTCCTTGCAAGCTGATCTCGCCAGTGTTCGAGAAGCTTTCCAACGAGGTTCAGGGCGTCGAGTTCTACAAAGTCGATGTCGACGCGCAAGAGGATATCTCGCAGGATGTTGGCATCAAAGCGGTGAGTGACCAGGATAACTTGCGGCTCAACACGAAAGCCGGGATTCTGACGCTGCGTAATTCCAGATGCCCACCTTCATGTATTTCAAGGACGGTCAGAAGATCCAGGATATGATTGGAGCTGTCCCTGTTCAGCTTGAAGTAAGTACGAGTTATAACGACCTCCCGACGCGGTGCTTTACTATTTCATCAGGCCCTTGTCCAGTTTGCAAACCCCGCTTAATGTTTTGACTCGTCCCTATATGATTGCCATGCCCTTATTGTATAGGCACACAAGTTAGAATCCGTTGTAATATAAGTATGAAGGTGGTCGAAGGCACACCTTATCAATGCCCCCTTTAGGACTCGTGCATCAAGTATATTCAGCCTCAGAATATCGCAACCGTCCAACACGACCGGCGGGACTACCTCCCTAAATGTTCGAGTCTGGACAACAGCATAAGATGTTTATTGTAAGATTGGAGTTGGAGACATTCAGCCCTCAGTCATCGAGGTATTTTGCTAATCTTGCTTTGCAGAGCTCAGCACCGTCAACGAAGGTGCAACTTATTGGGGCACAGGGGATGAAGCAGGATGACTTTGGGAGTTTCTGTTTGCTAATCTTGCTTTGCAGAGCTCAGCACCGTCAACGAAGGTGCAACTTATTGGGGCACAGGGGATGAAGCAGGATGACTTTGGGAGTTTCTGTATCTCTCTTGCTAACGTCTCCGAAAGTGGTGTTAACAACGTCTATCTGGTTGGAGATAGAAAATCATTCAAGATACGCACTCCTCAACTAAAAAAAATCGTCCAGCTCAGGTAAATGCACCGCTCCCAGCCATGCCAAAATAACTTCCACCCTTGGACCATGCAACGGGATATTGATCTTCGACGTCTTCTTTTTTGCCGTCCCATTCGCCTTCTCCGCTGCCGCTCTCCCCGCCTTCTCTTTCAGCTTCTGCCGCTTCACAACAGGTGCCAGCAGGATGCGCGCACAGTCTAAAGACCGCGCACCATTCGCATCGGCCCACGATGGGCTATGGGTGCCGTTCGTATGTTGCGCTGGTGTGGGTGCATCGTCAACTACCTGCGGCGCAGAACTGCATTCGCCCTGCGAGCTGCTGTTTTTCCGTGAAGTGGAGGCGGACGAGGACGAAGACACGCCCTCGCATGGTGGTGGGAACGTCGTACTGACAAAGGGGACTAAAGCGCGTGAAAGTGGCGGGGCCTCAATCGCAAGCCGTCCCTTTCCGCGCTGCGCAGACAATGAGTGGGGCTGCACGCCATGCCTCCACCCGCCAGCGAGGCGCTCCAACACCTCGATGAACTCAGCCTGGCCCATCGAACGCGGTGGAAGGAACACGGGGTACCCCTCTAGGCCGTCAACGAGCGCCGCGGTCCGCGCAAACGTCGGGAGGATGTTGACGAAGTCGGCTAGCATGAGCTGGCAGATGAGCACGCTGAAGTGCGATTCGACCAGCAGCGGGTGATAAGTCGTGAACATCGTGGGGATCTCCGACATAGTAGGCGGTGGCACGTTGTTCTGGGTACCCGGCCTCATAGAATCGGAGAGGAGGAACGCATACTCAGTCTGAAGCGCGATATCAGCCCCATGCAACGCGTTCGGAGCCCCAATCGAGTCGAAATGAGAGAGGAATTTTTCGTGGTCGCGGATACTCTTCTTTAGTAGCCCCGAAATCAGTTCCCGGAAGGGCTCGGCGGCTAGCACCTCCCTGTACGCCAACACCTTCGCACCACCCTTCTTCCCCAATGGACCATCCGGGTTCCCAATCTCCACGCCCCCATACTTCCCGTTCTCAATGTAGCACAGCCTCAGCTCCGCGCCATCCACAGACAAGACCTTGCGTACACCCTCTAACTGCAGCGCCGCACTCTCGATCAGGAACACCACTTGCTGCAAGTACGCCGCACCGCGCAGGAACAGCAGTTGCGGCTCGATCGGCTCCGGAGCGCTGGGGAGCACGGACGGATGCAGCAGAAGCGGCTCCCCATCGAAGCCCTCGACTGTGTTCTCAGCCCCTAGCGCGCTGGTGCCATCCGGCGGCGCCTGCCCGTTCGTGTGGGACGCCACGCTCGCCTTCCTGCGTTTTCCGTTCTTGGTCACCCGCTGATCGCCTGGTGCATTGAGGTTGCGATGCATCATCTTGGCTTTGCGCACGGCGCGTGCTTCTTTGAGTGCGTAAGTGAAATCCTTTGTTGCCTGCGGGTACTCGTCGCGGAAACAGTGCACTATGCCTCGCGTGCGATAGTACTCTAGTCGTTGAGGTTGGGCGGCGATCAGCTCGTCCAAGACCTTGGTACTTGTCGATTCCGCAAGCTGTCTAATGTATTTCTGTTGAATAAAATTCGTTCGATAGAAAAAATGTAATGAATGTTACCGAGATGGAATTTTCTCGTGAAAAAAGTGGACGTATTTCGCGTCCAGGTCGTTGGGGTCTGCCAACAGAATTGAGAACGAAAACCCGCTAGGACCGAACTGACAACTGACCGTTTCTGAGCACACGCTCAGCTACATCGTCAAAAACACTTCCACCCTGCATAACCATTACACTGGATGCAATCTCGTCCGCTTTATACGCCTGAGCAAGTTTCTGCACTGCCAATGCTCTCAATCGATGTATACGCATCGCAGACATCGCTACGTTGCGTCCTCCACCTCCAGTACTTCCAAGTGGGTTGATCCCAAGCGACTGAGCGGCTGCCCAAGAACTACCATTCAGACTAGAACCATTTCTCATGGATCCCAATTCTGAAGCAGATAAACCGGAGGCTGCACGGACGGATAATTCAGCAGCCTCGTCTATGAGGCGGCGAATAGACGTGACGGACCGGAATACGCCAGGGTCGATAGGCGGAGGTGTAGCCCTTCCTGGTTTTGGTGTAGGAAACGGAGACTGGGGTGGTAGGGATGAAAATGTGCCTCCAGGTGAGTCGGGTGGAGAGAAGTCGCTCAGACTGTGGTAACCGCGGCCTCGTTGCTTACTGGCAGGAATGCTCAATGGGGGTGCAGGTGCTGGAAGGGGCGGGAGACGCGGTTCCGGGGCAGATAGGGTGGCTGGGTCGAGATTCAACACGAGCAGGGATTCCAGAAGCTCGAGAGGTAATTGGAGCCAAGGACCCTAATAAAGGATTCAGTCCTTTCTATTACACGGCATGGTGGATAACACACGAACATGGTAGGAACTGATGTAGCGCCAGTGTTTATTTCGGCTGATACAGAGAACTGGTGGCCGACCGTCCGCGTCTTGGGCCTTCGCAGCAGCAGCTGCCTCCTTTGCCTTCGGTGATTTCTTAGGCTTCTTCTTCTTCTTCTTCTTTTGAACAGTCAAGGCAGCGTCTTCCTCCAAGTCTTGGATTGGTGACGTTTCGCGGGAAGGAGTTGTGGACGTTAGCGTGTCCGAGGTAGAAAGATTCACCATGTCTCGGGATAAGAGTGAGTCCTCTGAAATGTTCGGAGTGGCGACCATAGTGGGCGAGGTGAAAATGAATGGACCGTACAGAATGGTGACTTGTTTTGGTGAGAGCTTAGAAGGAATTCAAGCCTCCATGGTCTTCAACTTCTTTACATGTAAATTTCCTTTCTTCTCACGTCTGCCACTACCACGTGCGCGAAGAAGCTGAACCCACTTTAAATTTAATATCTACCTGTAGTACTTGGCACCAGCACCTATACCCAACACAATACCACAAGCCTTGAAGCTTATGCCAATCATAGCACGGATACGAAAACAAGAACCACGGAGGAACATCCAGACATACTACACAACTGCTGTCCTGACTCCTTGATGTGCATTGAGATCGAAGTTAGCCCAGACATAGTATTTGAAGACTTTCTTGAGGCGGTAAAACGTGCTTAGAAGTTTCCAGTAGAGATCTTTTGGATCTACGCCATCTTGCCTTCGATATGGGCATCTTTATGAACAGAACTTGATACTTGCATGATCTTGTTGAGGGTGACTTTAGTAGTCTTTGCGTTGCAGGACCTGGTGCCAATACCGCCTTGATTGACTCGTTCCGGCTCGGTTTGCGACGCCATTATCCAAACTGATCAGCGCTGAGCGCTGGGCGATGGCTTTGGTTGTGCAGTGTCAACAGCTTCCCGTGATAGTTGATCTTGAAGTCTTCATTTTGGTTTGAGACCTGGCTGATCCGATACTCGGTAAGTCAAACTTGTGTCTTCAGCGTTGGCATGTATTTTGACTAGACCAGTGGCGCCTTTGCTTGCAGCACGAAGTCCTAACCAGCCATGACGAGAAGAGTACGTGTAGTAGCCATAAGGAACGCGAGGTATCTGTATTGAATGCTGTACAACAAATGTGTGAGATGGAACCAAGGGTAAAAGAACAAACCAAGAACAGCGCGATATATACAAGAAGACGTGCCGAAAAAAGTGTTACAAACGATCCGGGGTAAGGCGCGTCATAGCCCTGACGTACGTCGACGGAATCGATTTCGCCTCGTCGAAAGAACGAAGAGTGGGAGCAAAGCCTCCAGTGGCGGCATGAACTTTGATGTCGCACAAGTCACGAAAAGCGACGGAGAAAGCGAACTTGGGGTCGAGTTCGTACGCATACGATGCCTTGATGTCTCTGATGCCGTTCTGGAGGAAAAATACGTCCTCGACATCTCGATCGAATAATCGCGCCGCGTGTATCATGGGATCAGTCTCGTGTTGACGTGTCTTCTTCTTCTTCTTCTTCGGGGATGCCAATTTCTCTGCCTTTTCCTTGGCTGTCATGATCTGAGACAGCGCAGTACGATACGCGTCCCTCGCTTTGTTGACCGCAGCCCTGATAAGCGCCAGTTCGTCAGTGAGGGTTCGGCGATAATCACCCGCGACGTTGTCGAAGACATGTAGTGCGTGATTATTTGCAGTGTTGTAAGGCCGCAAGAGGTCCACGTCCTTTGCTTCATTAATGGCGAAGCGGTCGTAATCACGAAGCAGCTTGTCGCCAGCAGCCTTCCCTGCACTATGAAGAGTGTGAAAGATGAAGCGCCTCGAGTCGCCTTCGCACGTTTGTGGGACTTCGTCCCGATAGCGTAGTTGGTCTTTTTTGAAAACCCAAGATTTGAGCCGTAAACCGGTTTTGCTCGAGTCGAGTAGTGTGTTACCCCTAGAGCGGGTGTTGTCAAATACAGTAGCAGGAGTAATATAGCTATACTTACATGTAAGCCAAGCGTACAGATTCGGGAGCTGCATAGCCGTGCTTCCAAACCGAATAGTCATGAAAGTTAGAGTAAAGTCCGACTTTCGAATCGCTGAGATTGAGGAGAAGGACCTCCTGGAACGCCTTCTGAGCGTCGTGAGATGACATTGCGGTCACTCGGTCTGCAAACTGCTTGACCCGTTCGGGATGGGCCTCGAAGTAGTGTTCGATGAGATTTGGCGGCATCGAGGTTAGCGGCTTGCTTTTGAATGGGTCGACGATGTCTTTTTCTCGGATAATGAATACGTCATCTGTAGAGATAATTTTGTAGAGCTCATCTGGTAAGCAATTGTCAACTTACCTCCGTCGCAATCTAAAAATGTAAATCAAGAGTGAGTTTAAGATCTTGTAAAGCACCGCGCTACTGACCGCCTCCAGCCAGAAGGCTGGCAAAACTGGATTTCCCTTTCGTGGAAACGATAAGTACGTCCGGGTAGTTGAATAATTTTGGCCGGTCAACAGCCTTGGCCTACGCCAGAACACAATTTGGCTAATATTCCAACATGTTCAAGGACGAGCATTACCTTTTGAATATCAGAAGGAAGGCGAACGGGATATCTGTGATTTGATGAGACTTCCCTAGCGGAAACATAGAACGCCATCCAACATACCTCCCAAGCTGTTCGTTGACCATCAGCCTCAATCGCCACACTCGGGAAAGAACAACTCACGAGTACGTCACCGGTCACCACGTTAAAGACTGTCTGCGTGGCTGGATCCGTGAGTGATTGTGAAGAGCGATAGTAAACCTCGCCCTCCTCCAAAACACCAAGTGGATCTACGTATAGTCAGGTTACACCCATCCGCTGATGATAAACGTGTCAGCTTACCGGGAACAATGTATGCACCCAATGATTCTGGCAGTGGAATCGTGAATTTATCCACGATGGAACTTATCGTGGTTTTCACGATGGACTTGACTTTGTCTTTCAGGTACTTCGATTCGTCTGGACGAAAGCCTGCTTGGATTAACTCCATAGCAAGCTCGTGAATCGCAAGGGGCGCTATAACTGAGTGTTAGAAGGACTTTCGCAAAAAAAAAAAGAACATTCGCACCCCCGCTGACTTCATTCCGACCCGTATGAGGAGCCGTGTCCTGAGCATCTGAGGAGCCCTCGTCGCTCTCTATTCCGACATCCTTATGTCCCCACTCCCGTCGCTGGATTCCCAAGACCCGACTCAGTCCCGCAGTGAGCCTCGAGAGTCGTGTTCTGGATACACCTCCGAGCTGGTTGATGGTGTGCCAGAGTGACTCCATAGCTTGTGCTCCCTGCCAATCCATTAGCGGTCTAACCTGATCCATCAGACCCTGCACCAGCAAGCCCGTCAGCACATCATCCGGGACGCCGTTCTCGGACAAATTCATGATGCTCTGTTTAGATAGCTTTATCGGAGCAGAGAAGCGCGAAACGGAGACGAGGTCAAGGATGGAGTGGGCACGGTCCAGCGGGTGCTCGTACAAGATCTTCGTCTGCGACAGGCGAGTCCAAATTATGGGCTCGGGACTCTTGTCCGTCGGATGACGAATCCAAACTCCTTTACCGCCCATCCCCCCGCGGCCCTGGACGGCAGTTGGCTGGTAGGGAAGGTTGAGCTTGCACGCTATTTTTTTGAGTGCTGCCTCGTTGATAAGGCCACACCCATCCGTATGGATCTTCTCCGCCGGGGCTTTTCCAGGACCTTGCCAGTCGTATGCATCTGATGTCGTGAGATTGGCTGGATCAAAAGACGTTTGGGGAATATCGAGCAAACTTACAAGTGTCATCAATAGCGTGCATATTTTCCTCTCTAAATTCCAGGACGGGGATCGAATCGGAAAACGCGAGGGCAAAACGAGTCGACCATTTACTTATCGGCTGAATACATTGTGATAAATTAGTATCATCATGAGTAACAAGGAGGAATTCGACAAACCTGGTCAACATTCAGCTCAAGGGGATTATGCCAATGAATAATATCCTTGAACGACTGCCGATACTGGTCGCCAGCCCACTCTGACGGCCGTCGTTCATAGTCCTCATCCGTCTCCATCATATAAACACCACCCTCTTTCGCGAAGACTGGCACAAAGACGCGCCCACAGAGTATAAATTTCTGCAGAAAGAATTTCTTGATCTCCTCGCTCTCCTTCCTCGCTAAGTCATCCGGAATGCGGAGCTGCAGGATCCTGCGTGAACCAAGGTATCGAGCGAGCCTGTTGGAGCGCCGCTTCTCCATGGGGTCGAGGTGGATCTTGTACTTCCCTTCATGGGGAACCAGCCGTGCAACTTGCTGGATCTTCCCGCCATACCAGTCAGCTTCGTTTCGCCAAGCACCCATGAGGCCAAGTCCGCGTCCACAGTTCTCCAGGATAGCGTCTTGCTCACGGTCCAGTTCCTGCCTAGATGGGAGTCAGATCATGATTAAGCAATATTGAGAGGAGTATATATACCAAATGGCGGGATCAGAGGCCTTGTGAGGCTGGTCGAGCATGATGCTTCGCACTCTGGGAGCAATTTCATGGGTCGGACCCCGCAGCTGGTCAGTTTTAAGCTTGACGTCTGACCAGTCCCAATAACCGCGGGAGATCCCACGCGCGATTTCCCAGTGAACCCCCCAAGATATGGTCGCCTCGTCGAAGAGAGACTGCACTTCGGCATCGTGTGCGATGATGGATGGCGTCAAATCGACGCCGAGTGGACCCGATAGAAAACTTTTGAGCGCAGACCCACCATCTGTCGCATGAGAGTTCCACCCGTCATTACGAGACGATTGTGCCGCTGAGGACGACGAGGGGCTGCTGAAGACGTCATCGACGACGTGGGGGCGAGAAGTTGTCTCCTTGCGGATGGGTGTCGCTTCCTGGTCAACGAGCTTTCGGTATTTAGAAGGGGAGCTTTCCGGTGAAGTCTGAGAGTCGTTGATACGCTTCTTGCTGGCGGAAGCAGTTGAACCGAAGGAGCTAACCGATGGGAGGGACCACCCTGAACCGATAGAGGAGAGCGAACTATCAGTGGAGAAGGGCTTGAACCCTGTCCACCCGTCGGAGGTATCCGTATCAGTAAGGACTGGAGGAGAGAGTAGAAACCCCGTCAGAGTGATGTTAAGAGGCGATTCAACAGCGTACACGTACGTGATGACACTGAAATATTATCAGTCAATGATGATTCAAAGAGTAACGAGAACAGCATACCTTCCTGAGTATCCTCGTCGGAGTCATCCTCGACGATGACAAGCTTCAGCGGTTTCTTTCCCTGCGAAAGAAGGCCATTACTCACCCCACTCAACTGACTGAAAGCACTCACTTTGGCTGTCGAGGTACTGGCCGACGCCGACGCCTGAGGAAAAAGCCTTTTCGGGGTCGGAAGTATAGGGGCTGGTTATGGAGATGTTAGAATCCTAACGAGTATGAGAAAGACTGATCCTACTTACAGCCGATTCCTAACTGCAATAGGCTCTTTCTAACGACACTTGTTCTACTGCCATGTGTGCCCGTAGGAGATTCGGCACCTTGTTTTTTGGTGGGCGTAGATGGATATAGGAACGTTCTACGGGATGCAGATGAGGCTAATGATTTGTTAATGCCTGGTCTTGCTCGTTTCATGTATGCACTCACAGGCACCAGCGCTGGCGCACACTGAGTTGCCTGTCACTGAGTTCTCCGAATGTGCACTGGAGGAGGCATGCGAGAGCGAGGAGAACTCTTTAGCAGGGGGTTTGGTCGGGGAATTATGGACAGACTCTACGACAGGCCGTTAATAACATGGATTGAGCTCTGGAACCTGGATCGTCTCACCCAGCTCATCACACTTCTCATATACCTCGTCATCGAAGTCACTGAAGTACCCGTCGTACTCGCTCTTTGGCAATATTTCGATTCATACCATAAATTTAAAAGTGCTGAGACGAACCATTGGCATGTCCCACACTGTCCCACAAGTCTAAGAAGTCACCGTCACACTTTGGTGCCTTATTGGATCGGATATACAAGAAAGAGGACGTCACAAGTCTGATAGTTATGATAGCCGGTGGGGAGACCAGTGGAGGCAAAATTGGAACACTAGACAAAGCTGGTACGTCCAATTCAGGAAGTCGGAACCAAACGGTACGCGCATGATCACGTGGTTTGGAGTCTGAACGTGACACTGACAGCACGGGCCGGGAGGGCCGGTATGGACAGGCGGGACGGGCCGGGCAGGCATCATTAACCATCCAGGGTCATCTGGCACCTTCAATTTACACTGTAATACACATGGAGATCCGGGTCGAGACACGCACCCAGACCCTGCCAGGTATAAGGACAAATTGCAATGCTTGTGAGACGTACCCAGTCAACATCGAGCGTACGACTCGGATATGTTGCTGCCACGAGTTGTTCTCATTCTTTTCACCCACACTCATTTCTTCCTCTCAACATGCGCGGCTCCAGCCAACGGCACTCTCAAGGATCAGTTCGGTCCTTCGTCTTCGGGACAGTCTAGCATTGCGACCACCTCTGTCCCGGCCTTTAACAGCATCCCCGCATTAACTAGCAGTTCATTCACCTCCGATGGAACCTTCAGTTCAACGCCGACAAGCACTCCAATCACATCTGTCTCATCTACTATACCCACGCAGATGTCGAGTAGTGCCGCTCAACAAGACATTGACACGATACACACACGTCGCCTAAGTGCCATAGTTGGCTCGCTGTCTGGTTCTGCCATGAATATTCCTGCTTGGTTTGTGTCCTTTTTCTGTTGTAGAATCTTTGACTGAATAGATTGCGCTCATTTTCAGGACCTCATCCCTAGGATCAGATGGAAAGTGGCCCGACAGCGAAGTCGATTATACCACTGGTTGTGCTGCACGCAGAGCAAACTGGCCAGCTCAACTACATTGGCAGCGTATAGGTCAGACCCCCTGAATCCTTAATATAGCACGAAGCTCACAGTGGGCCCTTCCAGTTCTGATGGCGGCAGCATGGCATGGAGGTCTCGTGGGTGCTGAGCCATACGTTAAGGATAACGCAACCCGAGCGACCGTGTCGCGAGCTATGGATTACTGGTTTTCAAGAGACTTTACAAATGTAGCTTGCCTTGACTCGGGGGGCACTACGAAGTGTCCATGCACCAATACTGAAAATTCGCTATGGTGCGTATACAGCCTTCTTTACTTTTGCTGATTTTACTCAGCGAAAATCTCACAAAAGGAACACTAATTGGTTCTCGAATGTGGGTCGCTACACTTCACTTTGAAGTCTCTATTCCTACACGTTCGCAGGTTATTTTGATTCCAAAACTCGTTGGCCAAAGCTGTATTCTGCTGGATGATACTCTTACCCCGGCACAAGCCGCTGGCTGCGCTCACATTACAGGGCGCTCTTACGACACCTTTGAAAGAAATCTCAGTTTCTTAACTGGTGCAAATACTTTGGATGTCGCTGCCATTGGAATCGACCTCTCTTTGCTTACCGTCAACACAACACTTCTCACGGATGCTTATCGAAGGATACATTTAGAGTCTTCTATCAGAGATGGTGTGAAAGCTGATGGAATACGTGCCGATGGATCGTTCGGTAACTATTCAACGTTTTGTAGACTGCACCCGACATTCCTGATTTTTTCCCACAGGGCAACATGCTGGACTTCTGTATAACGGAAATTATGGTGGGCTCACCTGTAGCTTATATGAAAATGTACTTATTTGACGGATACAGGCAAGGATTAGTGCGTTCTCGAAGAAGAGTTTTATTTCCCTTTGTCTTACAAATTTCACAGCGCCAATGCTATCCTCAACGTTGAAATCGAAGCGGGCGGTACACAATTTGCTGCAAACGCCGCTTTACAAGCTGCATTTGCGACCTTGCTTGACGGCGGTCTCTGGATGATCTATAGGAATGCCCTAACCAATGTCTTGCATTGGGATTTCGTGAGCAGCCTGCATTTTTCACCATAAATTCAGGTATTTAACGCACAACCAGTCTGCCTTGAGCAGGTTCATTAGCTTCCCCGTCATTGATGATCAGTAAGTGCCGCTATTACTCCAGTATTCTATATAATCAATCCCCGTGACCTAGGGCCACAGCGAACATCAAGCTGAACCTAACTCAAGTCCGCGAACTTGGGCAACTGTGGTCTTCAAGCTCCTTGATCAACTTCGCTGATAGCTTGTCGCGGAATACCTCAAATGCCAATGCTGGTAGTCTGCGGGGAAACCGAATGTTCTACACGAATGACTACATGGTCCGTCTTCCTGGGCATTCTCTCGCATGCTTATGCTGATGGATCTGGCTATCAGGTGCACCGAGGACGTAACTATGTCACCACCTTGAAGATGTATTCAACCAGAACCACAAACGCAGAGTGCGTCAACACGCAGAACGTGAGCGACAGTAGTATTTTGAGAGTTGCACTCATCTAACTGAATGTTTACTAGCCCCTAGGATTCCACCTTGCTGATGGCGTCGTTCATACGTATCTCCGCGGTGACGAGTACGAAGACATATCCGCCGCTTGGGACTGGAACCTTATTCCAGGCACGACAGTCGACTACGGAGCAACAGCTTTGGCCTGCAATCAAACGGAGTTCACGGGCGTTGAGCCCTTCGTAGGAGGAACCTCCGACGGTAACATAGGTCTCGCAGCGATGAGATACACGAATCCCTTCACGAAATCACTCCGTTGGCAGAAAGTGTGGTTCTTCCTTGATAACGACGTCCAGCATGTCATGATCGCGAACATATCGTCAATGACATCCGCCCCCGTATACTCTGTCCTCGATCAGCGTCGCCATTCAGGCGCCGTCGTCACCAACAACCCGACTATCCGTGGGTCCAAAGTAAAAACACTCTGGCATGGAGATGTCGGCTATGTCGTGCCTATTATCAATGCAACGACTCTGTCGGTACAGGTGGGCCAGAAGACCGGCAATTGGGCGACGATCGGGACCTCAACGCAACCTCCCGCCACCGTTGATCTTTTCGCTGCCTCGATCCAACACAACACTCTTTCCACACCAATCTCCTATACCGCTTTCCCTGGTACTACCAGCAACACATTCCTAAGTAAGAGTCAGCAGCTTCGGCTTCAATCACTGCGAAACGATGCAAGCGTATCTGCTGTATTCGACGAAGATCAAAACACGACCATGATCGTATTTTGGGACAGTGTTGGTGGATCGACCACCTTTACCCGCGGAAACGCTGCTGTTACTGTTTCGGCGAACGGGAACCTCGCCATCATTTACAAGGTCAACTCGGGAGAAGTCGTCGTGTCTGATCCTTCGCAGACGTTGACCACTGTTCAGGTCACCATTAGCCTTGGTCGTGGGCAGAAACCGCTAGGCTGGGGCAAGACGTCAACCAAAACTCTGACGTTTGCTTTACCTCAAGGAGGGTTGGCGGGCAGCAGCGTAACCCAGACAGTTTAACAAACCGCTTCATGTGGATATGGATAAGCATGCTCCTTTACTCTTCTGGTCTCGAAATCGAAGAAATGTTATTATGTTCGTTCCGGTCTCCTTGGACAAATAACAATTCCCATTCCATATGACCTAAATCTCATCATGACCTTGATCTTGACCCATACCTTTGGACTAAATATACCAATATGTTTTGAGATATATATATGTACGTGCGTCCGAATCCGCAAGAAACTTGAACTGACTGCATCATGAGACTGGAACATCATAATCCAGCTATTGTTGCACTCCGACGTCGATAGGACCATACACATAAGTGTGTTTGCCAATAGAGGCCAATATGCGCGGACAAAAGCGGCCATCATATAACATATAAGATACGAGAATTGTCCACATTCCTCCGGTCTTCATTGGCGAGTCCCAGCCTGGTCTTGTTATTGCCTTGAGTCATCACTTTTATTGGCCTGTGTTTGAGACGCCATGTTCCATAGATCCCACACTGATAGCCTTGATATTTGGGTGACTCTGGCGAGAGCGACAAGTTCGGACGGTCCACACGAGCAGCTCACGCAGGCATCTTCTAATCAACTAACTTGCCAGGAAAACCGAACTTGAAGCCTTCAGTGCCGTTCGAACCCGGGCCAAGATAACAGGTACTCGATACCTCCAGTGCGTATTTTGAGCATCGGCGTGGGTGATCTTTGGGGTCATGGCTTCGATCGCAGCTTGAAGTCCTAACCAGCCAGGACGGGGAGAGTAGCAGCCGAAAGGAATGCGCGGTATCTGTATTCCACGTTATACAACAACGGTGAGACCGTAACCAAGAACCACAAGAACGAATAGTGGTATATCCAAAAAAGAAGAGTGTTGAAAAGATGACCTTTTGGGATCCAATATTACAAACGATCCATGGTAAGGCGCGCCAGAGCTTTGACATATGTCGACGAAATCGATTTGGCCTCATCAAAAGACCGTGTAGTTGGGGCAATGCCTCTAAAGGAAGCATGCGCTTTGATGTCGCATAAGTCGCGGAAAGCAACGGTAAAAGCGAAGCCGGAGTCAAGCTCATAAGCATATGAAGCTTTAATCTCCCTGACGTTCTGGTATAGGAAGACGTCCGGGACGTCTTGGTCGTAGAGCTGTGAGACGTGAAGCATAGGGTCGGCTTCGCGCTGGATCGCCCTCTTCGACTTCTTCGTCGGCGATTTGGCTCTCACTAACCGAACCTTCGCCTTTTGATGCGCGTCCTTTGCACCCTTCACTACAGCCTTGATGCGCTCCAGCTCGTCCGCAAGAACTTGATGGTATGCGTTCTCCGTCCTACCAGCGTTGGCCTTAGCACAGCTATATGGCCGCAGCAGGTCCTCGTCCTTGGCTTCGCCATTATCGGAAGACATGTTCCCTGCTAGGATGTCGTAATCACGAAGCAGCTCGTCGGCAGCAACCTTCCCAGCACTGAAGAGAGTATGAAAAATGAAAGGTCGCGAATTCTGCGACCGCGTTTGGGGTACTTCACCGCCAAAGAGCGCCTGATCTTTCTCAAAAACTCCCTGCTTGAGCCTCAGTCCAGTTTTGCTAGAGTCGAGCAGCGTGTTGAACCTATGACAGATCCTGTTTAGTGCGAGACCAGACATGTTACAACTAGAATCTCACATATATGCTAGCCGGACGGATCGAGGGTCCGCATAACCATATCTCCAGACAGCAAAGTCGTGGAAGGTCGAGTAAAGCCCGACCTTTGCGTCGGTAAGATTAAGGAGAAGAATCTCCTGGAACGCCTTTTGGGCATCGTGGGACGACATCGCGGCCACGCGGTCTGCAAACTGCTTGACGCGCTCGGGATGACCTTCAAAGTAGTCCGCGAGGAGATTTGGTGGCATCGCTGTTAGCGGCTTGTCCTTGAACATCTCGACGATAATTTTTGCAAGAATGCCAAATAGTTCATCTGTCAAAACAATTGTCAGAAGGTAACACAGTACGAGAGGATCAACTTACCTCCGTCACAATCTTGTGGAAATTTTCAGTGTAGAGTAAGCTTATGGACTTCAGAAAGCACTATGCTACTCACCCCCACCAGATAGAAGACTGGCAAGACTTATGGCGCCTTTGGTGGAGACAATGAGCACGTCCGGATAGTTAAATAGCTCCGGGCGGTCAACAGCCTTGACCTATGGAAGGAGAATGAGTTTCATCTAAGATCCTAACACGTTGAATAACCAGACCCACCTTCTGAATATCAGAGGGAAGGCGAACAGGATATCTGGAACTTGGTAAGGGGACATGCAGCAGGACGTACATCATTAAACATACCTTCCAAGCTGTCAAAATATTAGTCTCTATTTGAACACTGAGGGATGAATGGCCTACAAGAATCTCGCCAGTCACGACATTAAATAATGTCTGCGTCTCCGGATCCGTAAGCGACTGAGACGAGCGATAATACACCTCGCCCTCCTCCAAAACACCAAGTGGGTCTACACGTAATTCAGTCACACTCGATTCATCAAATTCAGGCGCATCATCTTACCGGGAACAACGTACGCGCCAAAGGACTCCGGTAAAGGAATCGAGAACTTCTCTACGATTGAGCTAATCGTCGTCTGAACGATGTACCTGATCTTCTCCTTGAGGAGTTTCAACTCGTCTGGACGGAAGCCGGCCTGGATTAACTCCAGGGTGAGCTCGTGGATCGCAAGGGGGGCTGTACAATCCAGTGAGAAATGCTCGCTCAAAATTAAAAGGTCACCTACCACCGCTGATCTCATTACGGCCGGTATAACCACCCGTGTCTTGCTCCTCGGCCAGAGCGGCTGAAGTCTCTTCTGCATCCTCCATCCCGATATCCTCATGCCCCCACTCGCGGCGCTGGAGCCCCAAGACCCGACTCAGTCCAGCCGTGACCCTCTGGAGTCTCGTCCTCGATACACCTCCAAGCTGGTTGATAGAGTTCCAGAGCGCCTCCATAGCCTGCGCCCCGTGCCATTTCATCAGCGGCCGCACCTCGTCTGCCAGGCCCTGCACCATCAAGTCGGTCAGCACATCGTCCGAGACGCCGTTCTCAGAGAGATTCATGATGCTCTGCTTAGACAGCTTGATTGAAGGCGAGAAGCGCGAGATGGAGAGGAGGTCGAAGATGCAGTGTGCGCGGTCCAGGGGGTATTCATACATGATCTTCGTCTGGGACGGCCGAATCCAGATGCGGGGCTCGGGGTCCTTGTCGGTTGGGTGAAGGATCCACATGCCTTTGCTGCCCATCAAGCGGCCTTGAACAGCAGTCGGCCGGCCAAGAGCATTGAGAGCTCGTGCAATGATTTTGAGTGCCGCTTCGTTAATAAGCCCACACCCGTCCGTGTGGATCTTCTCAGCTGGGGCTTTGCCGGGACCGAGCCAGTCGAATGCGTCTGATATCGTGAGGTAGATCAGGGATGTGGAATGTCGAGGGACTTACATATATCGTCAATAGCATGAATGTTTTCTTCCCTGAACTCCAGGACCGGAATTGAATCTGAGAAAGCAAGCGCAAACCGAGTCGACCATTTACTTATGGGCTGAAAACACAGTGATAACTTAGTATCATCGATGCTAACGAGGATATTAACAAACCTGGTCCATGTTAAGCTCAAGGGCATTATGCCAATTGATAATGTCCTTAAACGACCGTCGATGTTGGTCGCCGGCCCACTCTGCCGGCCGTCGTTCATGGTTTTCGTTGGTCTCTACCAAGTAAACACCATTCTCCTTCGCGAAATACGGCACAAAAACGCGTCCACACAGGACAAACTTCTGCAGGAGGAACTCCTTAATCTCCGCGCCCTCTTTCTTCGCCATATCGTCTGGAATGCGAAGCTGCAGGACTCTGCGGGAACCAAGGTATCGAGCGAGTCTGTAGGAACGGCGCTTCTCCATGGGGTCGAGGTGGACCTTGTACGTCCCTTCGTGAGATACCAGCCGTGCTAGCTGCTGAACCTTTCCGCCATACCAGTCGGCTTCTTCGCGCCAGGTGCCCATTAGGCCCAGTCCTCGCTCGCAGTTCTCCATGATGGCATCTTGTTCCCGGTCCAGCTCTTGCCTAGATAGAAGTCAAAGCATGATCAAGCGAGAATGAGGTAGGTATGACATACCAGATAGCGGGATCGTAAGGCTTGTGAAGTTGATCCAGCATAATGCTCCGCACTCTGGGAGCGATTTTGTCGATAGAGCCCCGAAGCTGGCCGATTTTGGGCTTGACGTCCGACCAGGCCCAATGACCCCTGGAGACCCCACGCGCGATCTCCCATTGAACGCCCCAAGATATTTTCTCCTTGTCGAAGAGAGACTGCACTTCGGCGTCGTGCGCAATGATTGATGGCGTTAAATCGACGCCAAGGGGACCCGAGAGGAAACTCTCGAGCGCAGACTCGCCGTCCGATGCGTGAAGGTTCCATCCGTCGTTGCGAGGTGCCGGTTCCCCGGCGGAGGACGAAGGGCTGCTAAAGACGTCGTCGGCGACTTGAGGGCGAGAAGTCGTTTCCTTGCCGTTGGGCGCTTCACGGTCGGTGAGCTTCCGGTATTTGGAGGGGGAGCCCTGTGAATCGCCGATACGCTTCTTGCTGGAGGATGCGGTTAAACCAAAGGAGCTGGCCGATGGGAGGGACCACCCTGAACCGATAGAGGAGAGCGAGCCTTGAGGTGAGAAGGGGTTGTTCCCTGCCCAGCCGTCGGAGGTGTCCGTATCAGTGAGGACTGAAGGAGATAGTAGAAACTCTGTCAGGCTGATGTGAGAGGCAATCTAGCAGTATAAGTACATACTCGACGAAACTGTAACGTCATCAGTCAACCATCAATCAATCTGGCCATGACAACAACATACCTTCCTGGCTGTCCTCGTCGGAGTCATCGATTACCACAACTTTACGTGGCTTTTTTCCCTGTAAAAGTAGAGCATGTTAAGCAGACGCTCACCCGTCTGTTAGTGACTAAGAGTACTTACTTTGACTGTCGAAGTATTGGCCGATGCCTCCGGGAAAAGCTTTTTCGGGGTCGGGGGTGTGGGAGCTGGTTAGGAGGCTGTTGATATCTTCGTAACGTATAAAAAATGACTGATCATACAGTTAATGCCCATTTGCATGAAGCCTTTTCTAACGGCGCTGAAACGACCTTCACGTGTGCCTGCAGGAGATTCCGCAGTCTGCTTTCTGGTGGGCGTGGACGGATATGGGGACGTTCGGTGGGATGTCGATGAGGCTAATGTTTCGTGAATAACCCGCTCTTGGTTGTTAAACATGTATGGACTTACAGACATCAGCGTTGCGGTCTTTTGATGCCCACTGCAGTGAGTTGCCAGACGCTGATTTATTTGATAACACGCTCGAAAACGAGCTATGCGAGAGCGAAGAAAATTCTTTGGTCGGCGAATTGTGCAATGATTCTATAACGACGAGATAGATGTCAATAACCCGGATTAGCTCTGGGACCTACAATCTCACCAATCTCATCGCACTTATCATAGACCTCTTCATCTAGGTCGCTAAAGTACCCCTCGTACTCGCTCTGTGGCGATATGTTAATCGGATGGAAGTTTGAAGATGTTAATGCAAACCGTATTGGCCGCCTCCTCCTTCGCGGAGTATCCCTGCTCTTGACGCATTGATAATCCAGATAGTGATTAGATCAGATATTCAAGAAAATATGTGTCGCAAGTCTGAAAGTATTTTGCAGCCGTGGCAGGAGACCACGGCGGTCGATAACCTGGAAGCAGAACGCAAGAATTCGACAAAGCAGGGACGTCTTGCAGGGTTTATGTATCACGTGGTGTGGGACGTGACAATGTGACGGTACGCGTTCAACTTGAACCTACACAATCGACAAGGACCCAACGATGCCGCCTAGAAGGTCATTGCGCTCGACCAGGGCATCTGTTGAGCCAGCTGCGGCTCCACCATTACCAGCAAAACGAAAGAGAGGCCAGACCGCCGACCCAGACGCAGAGGAACAGGAGGAAGTCGCGAAACCACCATCCAGAGCCCGAAGATCCACCTCGGCTCGATCCAGTGTTGCTCCAACCAACGGGCGCACGTCATCTCGCTCGAGGGGCTCGTTACCAGAGGTGCCTGAAACGGAGGACGAGGAGGAAGACGAATTTGCACCCCCAGTCAAAAAGGCGCGTCCGTCAGTAGATCCAAAGGAGGAAGACGATAGCGAGTTTGAGGAAGAGAAGCTGAAGCCACGTCGAGCTGGTGCATCAGCGAAGAGGGGAAAGGCTACCGCGGCCAGTCGAAAGTCTGCTCCCGGGTCAGCACGACCAGGACGATCCACGCGGGCTGCGCCTGTCCCTGCCGAAGATGAGGATGGAGAGGAGGAGGAGGAAGACAACCAGGCATCAGAGGAGGACGTGAAACCAGCTCGCCCAAATGGTCGTAAATCTGGCAAATCCCATGCGAGTACATCCACTCGACGGACATCGGTGGACGACGGCGATGCCGCAATGGATGTCTCGGACGACGAGCCACAGCCGAAGTCACGAAAGCCTAAGGCTGCTACGAAAGCTGCTGCCAGCTCTAAGGCGTCGAAAATTCGAAAGACCACCTCGCGCACCGTTACCGTTCCCGACTCTGATGAAGATTCTGGAGATGAGGACGCGAAGCAGAAACCTCAAACAGACGAACAAAGCAAGGCGAAAGATGGACCTACATCGACTTCTAGCAAAGGGCAGGAGGAAACGCCTGAAGAAGAGGAAGAGGATGAAAAATCGTTATTTGAACCACTTCCCATGCCTGTGCCCTCGAGCCTCCCTCAAGCAATTCCCGAAGAGCCAGCTGGCCCGAAAGCGCGCTTAGTGATACATAAGATGGCTCTCGTGAATTTCAAGAGTTATGCTGGACGACAGGAAATAGGACCTTTTCACAAAGTACGCAAACCCTACCTCGTCTATCATTTCCACGTACTCATTTTTAATAGTCCTTCTCCTCCATTGTCGGCCCCAATGGATCCGGCAAGTCCAACACTATCGATGCCCTGCTTTTCGTCTTCGGCTATCGCGCTTCAAAGATGCGGCAAGGGAAGCTCTCAGAGCTCATCCACAATTCTGCACGATACCCTGATCTGGATGACTGTAGTGTCGAAGTTCACTTCCGTGAAATTATCGATGAAGTACGTAACCCCACGCTCCCCTTTTCTTAGTCTATCTAATGCTTCAGTGCAGCCTGGTCCAGACGACTTTGAAATCGTCTCAGGTTCTCAACTCGTTGTCACGCGTCAGGCGTTCAAGAACAACTCAAGCAGGTACACCATCAACGGCAGATCGAGCACCTACACCGAGGTCCAGACATTGCTCAAAGGACGGGGTATAGATCTGGACCATAACCGATTCCTCATTCTTCAGGTGCGTCTTTCTCCCCGTTCCTATCTACAGTTTCTAATCCATGATAATTCTACAGGGTGAAGTCGAGTCCATCGCGCAGATGAAACCCAAAGCAGCAACAGAGCACGATGACGGCCTGCTTGAATACTTAGAGGACATCATCGGGACATCAAAGTTCAAAGAGCCCATCGACGAAGCGTTGGTCGAGATGGAACGTCTGCAGGAGGACCGTATGGTCAAGCTGAACCGCCTGCGGATTGTCGAGAAGGAAAAGGCCGCCCTTGAGCACCAGAAGAAAGAGGCGGAGGACTACCTGAGGCTCAAGAACGAACACGTCAGGGCCCAGTCGCGACTCTGGCAGTGGATCTTGTGGAAGTGTTTCCAGAACGAGACAGAGTACGAGAAGACGATCGTGAGCACTCCGCCTTTATTCACCTAACGGTGTTCCTCACCTAACCGTACTATAGGCTAAATTAAAGCAAGACTTGGATGACGAGACTAACCGCAACAAGGACGATATCCTGCATTTGGAACAGCTCCGGAAGCATTATGAAACACGCGAGGCAACTTACGCTGTAAGTTCTGATTTTTCTTTGTGCAATACCACGACACTGACATTTGTTATAGGAAGTCAAAGCTGCTGCTACTCAGGCGCTCAAAGAACTCGCCGCTTATGAGAAGGAAGAAGTCACCCTCCAGGAGCGCCGAAAGCATGCTGCGAGCAAGTCGAAAAAGTTGAAGAAATCTCTCCAAGATGTAAGTGCCACGAGGACCACCTCGGTGTCTTTGCTTACGACATTTTCCCTCATAGGACACAAGTGCAAGAGCGAAAGCTATTCGCGACGTCCAAGAAAACACGGAGAAGATTGAGCGGGAGAAGACGAAGGCAGACGAGTATGAGGCGAAGTTGGTGGCGGAAGAGAAGGTGCTTGAAAGCATTCGGGACAGTCTCAAGGGTAAGCATCCTTCTGGTACACCATTCGAGTTTTATCTCACCAAAGCACGCACAGATAAGACCCAGGTGTTCCATGACCAGATTGAAGTCAAGCAGAAGGAGCTCCAGCCTTGGACGGCTAAGATGAATGCGAAGCAGGCCGAGATAGACGTTGCTTCGAGCGAGCGGGACGCACTAGCTAAGAAGGCCGAGGCGCTTGAAGCCGCACGTAAAGACGCCCAGGACACTCTTGAGAATCTGAACAGCGATCATGGCGTTAAAGTAAGCCATATGGCCCTGGATCGGTTCCTCGCCTAACTGTCTACTTGTGTATAGGTTCGGGAGCATGAAAAGCTCAAGGAAAACAAGGCTAATCTGCAACGACAAACGCAGGCTGCTGAGCGGAAAGTGCAGGTAAGAAGTTACACACGTGTTTCCATTGATTTCGTCCCAATGTTGCTTTGAATAGGATTGCCAAAATAATGTCCAAGAATGGCGAGGGAAAGCTTCTTCGTCGCGCCAGAAGGTGGACGAAGCAAAGGCCTCTCAAGCGGACAATAAGTCGCAGAATAGGGTCCTCGAATCACTTACCCGCCTCCAGGCTACCGGTCGGATTGCGGGATTCCATGCAAGTGATATCTCATATTTATGACCGCTGCTCACCAAACCCATTCAGGGCCGTCTGGGAAGTCTTGGTACCATCCCCGACAAGTACGACATCGCGATCTCAACTGCCGCCCCCTCCCTGCACCACATGGTGGTCGACAAGGTCGAGCAAGGACAAGCGTGCATCGAGTATCTCCGCGCACAGAACGTCGGCCGCGCCTCGTTCATGGTCCTCGAGAAACTTACCCAATCCAATGGCATGGCGAAAATTTCGACCCCAGAGAACGTCCCACGGCTCTTCGACCTCATCAAGCCCAAGGACCCGCGCTTCGCGCCTGCATTCTACAAAGCCGTAGGCAATACACTCGTCGCTGAGAACATGGAGCAGGCCAACCGTATCGCGTACGGTGCGAGGCGGTGGAAGGTTGTCACGTTGACCGGACAGCTCATCGAGACGTCCGGTACCATGTCGGGTGGTGGGAGCCAGCCTGCCCGGGGCGCTATGAGTTCGAAACTGGCTTCGGATGCTGTGAGCCCCCAGGTGCTCCGGACTTATGAGCAGGAGAGTGAGCAGGCGGCGCAGCACTTGGAGCAGGCTTTGCAGGAGCTGAGGGCGGCAGAGGAAGACCTGGAGCGATTGAGGGCTTCGGGTCCTCAGATCGACATGGCGTTCCAGAAGCTGGGTCTTGACATTGACAATTCGAAACGGAGGATCTCTGATGCGGAAAAACGCGTTCAAGAAGTCAAGTATGTATTCCCCTTTGTGTGGTTTTCTGTGTTTGCTGAAGAATATTTGTAGTGCCCAAAACAAGCCCAACAAGGGCGATCTTGCCCGCATTTCGACTCTTGACGGTGAGATCGCCTCCTCGACTGAGGAACTCCAGGAGCTGCAAGACAAATCGAGAGGGATCGAGGATGCAATTAAAGATCTCGAGAAGAAGATTTTAGACATTGGAGGCTCTCGTCTGCTCAAGCAGAAATCCGCAGTCGATGGCATCAAACTCCATATTTCCTTGGCGAACGACGAGATCACTAAGGCGGAGGTAGCGAAGGCGAAAGCTGAGAAGGACTCCACCAAATTTGACGCAGCGATCCAGAGCAATACTGCCGCTCTGGAGGAGGCCGAGACGGAGCTTGCGAATCTCGATAGCCATCTTGGCGAGCTGACTGCTTACGTCACGGATTTGCGTGGCAAGGTCGAGGACGCACAGGAGGCGGCTGATAACTCGAAAGATGATTTGGATAAACTCAAAATCGAATTAGATGCCAAAGATCAGGAGATCGAAAAGTTCAGGCAGAAAGAGGTTGGTTTATCTCCTTTTTGTGGTGGAAACGACCCGACGCTTATCGCATGCACATTAGATGGAGATCAAACAAGCCCTTAACGACACGCAGAAGGAGGCGGATGAAAATGAAAAGTTGATTGACCATTGGCGTACCGAGCATGACAAGCTTCAGCTTGAAGAGATTGAGTATGTGTCCCGCGTCTCGCATCTTCCTCCCTTTCTAACAGACCTTTCCAACAGCGAGGATGATGATGACGACGAAGATGAGAACGGCGATACACCTGCCAAACCGGCCGAGCAACCTGAAGGCGAGCATGATGGTGATGGTGAGGTCAAAGCTGAACCAGAGGACTCTCGTCCACCCAAGTCGAAACAGAAGGACAAGACGTCGTCACAAGAACTCCATATGTACAGACCCGACGAGCTAGTCAAGTTCAAAAAGCGCGAGATGGTGGCGGATATTGAATTGCTCGATGGTAAATTAGCTCATCATTCACCAGTTGTTATCATTTACCTATTTGACACGCAGAGAATCTCAAGAACTCCAAGCCCGACTTGAATGTTCTCAAGGAATACCGCAAGCGTGAAGAAGAGTTCATGAACCGCGCCAAAGATCTTGACAATGTCACCGCGCAACGAGATACCCAGAAGCAAAAATACGATGGGCTAAGGAAGCAGCGGTTAGACGAGTTCATGGCTGGTTTCAATCTGATCTCCCTCAAGTTGAAGGAGATGTACCAGGTACGTCGTCCAAGAGCCGTCTTTCCTGACGTGTGCGCTGACGTACTCTGGAAAGATGATCACCCTGGGAGGAAATGCAGAACTGGAACTGGTGGATAGCATGGATCCCTTTTCCGAGGGCATTATCTTTAGTGTCATGCCGCCCAAGAAGAGCTGGAAGAACATCTCGAATTTGTCGGGAGGCGAGAAAGTGAGTTAGATGCACAAAGCCAGAATTATGTTTCCCATTAATCGTCCACTTTCAGACTCTGAGCTCTCTTGCCCTCGTCTTCGCGCTGCACGTTTTCAAGGTCAAGAATACGTAGCCCTGTCACGAACCTAGTGCTGATCGTGAAATTTAGCCCACGCCTTTGTACTTCATGGACGAGATCGATGCTGCCCTGGACTTCAGGAACGTCTCTATCGTCGCAAACTACATCAAGGATCGGACCAAGAATGCGCAATTCATTATCATCTCACTTCGGTGCGTCTGTTTCCAAATGACTTGAGCATGAGTTGGCTAACCTGCGTTTAACCAGCAATGATATGTTTGAACTAAGCCACCGACTTATTGGAATTTATAAGACTGCCAATGCCACTCGGAGTGCGTGCTTTATTGGGTTAATTGTGCCCATACTGACAACATGTTCATAGGCATCTCGATTGATAACCATGCGTTGATGGTCCCGCCGCCCAAAGCGTGATTGTGGCTGCACTAAACAGTGTGTATATTAGTACATGTATGTATAAAAGAGTAATTTTGAACACCGTACAGTATGTGTGCGTGCAACCCAGTGTGACAGTGCAGAACAAACTGAACAAAATGTATTTAGAAATGGTGTACATAGGGGTAAGAAACAGTATAAGAGGGTATGTGAAGGTAATAGAGGAGTTGAATGATGTGGGAAGCGACGGGCGTCATGTACAAATTAGATTTCAAGCTTCAAGGGGTAGACGACGATCGGTCAATGCAAAGCGAGACAATTATTTAACCTTCATGATGCCTACGACGATGGCCTCGACGAGGCAGACTTTGGCCGCGGGACCAATAGCCCCTCGACAGAGGACCTAATAGAAGGGAAGATACCCCAAGCTCGTGTTTCTGATCTAATGGGTAGGATTCAGACTTGCAATGGTGGATGCGTGCAGTATACTTATTGCCAGCTTGTTCAGTAGGTGTTGGATACAATGACGAACGTATAATATACATGGAGTGTGAATTGGATAACTTTCGTGACCGAAAGTGCCTACATTGAAACAATAGCGAAGAAGAAAGGGAACACAGCGACCTTGTGTTCAGTACGCGTATAAGGATAAGGTCAAAATATAAATGAAGCTCGACTGGCAATTGCAAAGCAGAGAGAGCCTTATGCGGGGTCCGCACTGAAACCATCCTTGTACGCTCGTCGTTGGGACAGTATTGAAGCTGAGTTTGAGGGCGACGCCTGTCGGTCCGATTTGGACATATCCTCGAGAAGATGTCCCTCGTCCGAATCAGTGGACGGGTGGAGGGTACCGTCGACTGAAGACAGCGAGCTCCTGAATCCTTGTGTAAACCAAGATATACCCTTCCATACAGACTGCTTCACTCGGTCAGTCAGCTCTGCGATGGATGCATCACGAAGTTCTCGATGTCGGCGGACCATGTCGGATGTATCTGTATGAGGAAGAATTAAATTGTGTGCGAGCTGTTAGGGCAGGGATGACTGACAAATACAAATGAGGGACAGTGTCAGCTTGCCCTGTCGATGGTACGTTATTGCATGAACATGACAACGGTCTAAAATGAGATCTTTGGCAAAGAACGCGATGTCGCGCTTGCGGTTCGCTTCATAAGCCTTGAGAAAGTTAAAGCGATGAAGACCAACTGTTGCGAGCCGCATACAGAGAAATGATCATCCGGCAGACACCCAAGGCTGACATTACGCATATTGAGCGACCCGTCATGCTCAAGATGAGCGATGCAGCGCTGAATCACTTTCACACCCGCTGCCTCGTCCTCCTCATCTAAACTAGTGTAACATGGCGGTTCTATTCGTTGAACTAGCAGACTACCCCAGGCGTTAGCTGTTATTTATAGGCAAGACTAGGACTTACGTTGTTCTTGTCTCCAGTGCTCTTCTCACACTCGTCCTGTGGGGATCACTACTGCAGACAACATTTGCTGAAAGATGCGTTAACGTTGGGGCCATGGCCGAAGTAAAACGTACTTGGGTTTCAGCAGGAGGGGGGACTATCCTGTGACATGTTCGATCCGAATGCGTACAGAAAGTGGGCAAATTTGGCCGCATTGTCTGATCCTA
>JABCKH010007768.1:0-32588 GCA_018851285.1 Lyophyllum semitale | reverse complement strand
TTTAAAGATCAGCCGAACACCCTGGTCACAAACCGGGTCACAGGTGCTGGACACGTGGTGCCGAAATGGCGGTGTAGTCTCATGATCATACGTACCAAGAACGTCCACACGTTTGGTGTGAGGGGCTACAAAAAATAGGTGCTTTGCTGTGTGTGACGAAGTTACGTAACCAGCAGTTCCTGTTCAATCCAAATTTCAATGGGTCACCTCCGTATACTTACTGCTCCTTGAGAGCCGTTGGGCATGATGATACTCAAGGCAGTATCACACTCTCTTTCCACCAGGTCTATCCTTTCCAACTCCCTATGTCTTGTCAACTGGCTCTCGGTTTCATCCTGCGGGAGAAGAGCAGCCTCCGCTGCTGCCGCGTTGAAGCCAGCACCCGTTTTTGACACAGAGGTCGAGAATACAGCACCACTCTCAGGACAAGTTTTGACTCGAAAAGACATGGAACGACTTCGGTTCCAGCGAAACATCGGTGTTTCTGCCCATATAGACTCTGGGAAGACGACTCTGACGGAGCGCATATTGTTTTACACTGGTCGTATTAGAGACATCCACGAGGTTCGCAACATCTGCTGGCGCCTGTGACTAGATGGATGGAGATTATGGGAACACGACAGTAAACCTAATAGCCCAATGTGCTCAGGTTCATTCGCCCTGCTGTCATTGTGTTCGTGCAGTTCCCCTCTGCCACAGGCGTCTGTTCATACGAAGGGCAAATATTGAACAACATATTCTTTTGCAGGTCCGCGGACGTGACTCTGTAGGAGCCAAGATGGACAGTATGGACCTAGAGCGAGAAAAGGGGATTACAATCCAGAGTGCGGCCACGTTTTGTGACTGGGAGGCAACTAACCCGGAAAATGGCGGAAAAGACAAGTACGCAATCAATATCATTGATACTCCAGGCAGGTTTCTCTTTGCTTCTGGCAACGACATCCCTGACCAACAGTTTGACACAGGACACGTCGATTTTACAATTGAAGTGGAACGTGCTCTTCGTGTTCTGGATGGTGCGATACTGGTACTTTGCGCTGTCGCTGGTGTCCAGGTACCCATAAACACGTTTTATTTGATCTGCAGTTATTCATATGTTCACTAGAGTCAAACCACGACAGTGGATCGTCAAATGCGTCGGTACAACGTCCCGAGGGTTTCTTTCATCAACAAGATGGACAGGTTCGGTCTCACTTGTGGGTAACAAGTTCTCACAACTCACTAAAACCTTTATAGACCCGGTGCTAATCCCTGGAGGATTGTGAACCAAATTCGGACTAAACTCCGCATGCCCGCCGCCGCCGTTCAGGTGCCGATTGGTGTCGAGGATGGATTCAAAGGCGTTGTGGATCTGGTTCACTGGAGGGCTATCTATAACGAGGGAGTGAAAGGGTATGTAATTTTCCTCTCATCCAGCCTAAGACCTCTAAATTTTGATCAACATTAAGGTCCACCGTCGTCATATCAGAGGAGATCCCTGAATCTGCACTGCAACTGGCCAAGGAGAAGCGCACCGAACTCGTTGAACAACTCGCAGAAGTCGACGAAGAAATTGGCGAGCTCTTCCTCAACGACGAGCTGCCTACCAATGCCCAAATCGCTGCGGCTATCCGACGCTCCACCATCGCCCTCAAATTCTCTCCGGTCTTCCTGGGATCTGCTATCAAGAATACTGCCGTCCAGCCCCTCCTTGATGGTGTTTGCGCCTATCTGCCAAACCCTGCAGAGTCAGAGGTTTTTGCTCACGATACTAATCTGCCAACGGCTGCTCCTCCCGTCCCCCTTGCTCCCGCTGCCGATGCACCACTGGTTGGCCTGGCCTTCAAGCTTGAGGAAGGCAGGTTCGGTCAGCTGACATACATGCGTGTCTATCAAGGCTCCTTGAAGAAGGCCAACATAATCTACAACGCTCGCACTGGGAAGAAGGTCAAGGTGCCCCGCTTGGTTCGGATGCATAGTAATGAAATGGAGGTACACAAAGTTCAATTGGGCGCGCTGTACAGATCTAATTATGCCTCAGGACATCGACTCCATCGGCCCCGGTGAAATCTGTGCAATGTTCGGTGTGGAGTGTTCCTCTGGGGATACTTTCACTGATGGATCTACGAGTTATTCTATGGTAGGTTGCGTCTACCCAGTGTCAATGATCAAGTGTGAATGTCATGTTCTTTTCCAGACCTCCATGCATGTGCCCGAACCCGTCATCTCACTCGCCATCAAGGCCAACGGCATCGAAACCCCCAACTTTTCTCGGGCGCTGAACCGCTTCCAAAAGGAGGACCCTACATTCCGGGTCCACATGGACAAGGACAGCAAAGAGGTGATTCCCCATCCGCTCGTCGTACAACCGCCCTCTGACAATACCGCTCCCAGACTATCATTTCTGGCATGGGCGAGCTCCATCTCGAGATCTACGTAGAACGGATGCGTCGCGAGTACAACGTGGACTGTGCTACCGGCAAGCCCCGCGTTGCGTTCCGCGAGACCATCACACAGCGCGCCGAGTTCAACTACACGCACAAGAAGCAGACCGGCGGTGCGGGCCAGTTCGCCAAAGTCATCGGGTACATCGAGCCCATGGAGCGCGATCCCGATACAGGCAAGGACGTCGAGTTCGAGAACGTCGTTATGGGCGCGTCGATCCCGACGAACTTCATTCCTGCTGTCGAGAAGGTGAGTTAGCGCTTCACACGGGATCTATTGTTTTGTGGACCTTCTGACGCTGCAATTACCCTCAACAGGGATTCTACGAAGCACTGGAGAAAGGCGCTCTGTCTGGCAATGCCATTTCGGGCTGCCGCCTGGTCCTGAAGGAAGGTGGCTTCCACGCCGTCGATTCGTCGGAGCTGGCTTTTAGACTGGCTACCATCGGAGCATTCCGCGAGGCATATAGGGTCGCGCGGCCGGTCATCCTTGAGCCCATCATGACCGTCGAGGTCATCGCGCCAGTGGAGTTCCAGAGCGCAGTGATTGGCAGCCTAAATACCCGCCGAGGCACGATCGTGGACAGCGAAGTCCGTGACGACGAGTTCACGGCCCTCGCTGAGGTGGCGCTGAATGAGATGTTTGGATACTCCAATCAACTGCGTGGTTCGACACAAGGGAAAGGTTCGTTGCCCGCCTCCGCCTCCTCAGTCTCTGACATCTGATTCGATCTTCTACAATAGGCGAATTCAGCATGGAGTACAAGGTGAATTTCAGCCACTTTCAGCCCGTTTAAACCTATTCTTACCCCTGTTTTCCAGCACCATATGCCTGTGTTGCCCAACCTCCAGAAAGATCTCGAAGACGCTTACCGCAAGACCCTCCCCGCTAGTAAAAAATAGAAAGTAGTATACCCTACCAACTAGATTACTTTATTAATATGTACTGGGGGCTCGACTTGAGCCATCCTTAACCCAATTCCATTGTTGGCTTTGACCTTAGACATCGGATGGCATATCGTTGTCGAGAGCGTTCCCTCCCGGCTTCTTCTATAGTTTATGTTTCAACGAAACGTTGGACAGACCAATGTAATTTAGCATGCAAGTACATATTTTCTCAACAAAATTATGGTCGGCTAAAGGCCAGCAAGATCTGCGAAGCAGTCAGGAAGCAGTCCGGAACGTGGCATGCACATCCTTTGCCGATGGTCTCTTATCCGGATCCTCATTCCAGCATCGCTGAATCAGATTACGAAGGGCTGGCATCTCTTCAACAACAGGAGGGATCTCAGGCCGCTTGGCCTCCAATATTGCAAAGATGACGGAACTGTCGTTTTCCATATCAGCAAAGGGTGGTTGTTCAGTGAAAACCTGCAGTGCATTAGATCTCAGATCCTCAACGAAGCATGAAGAGAAATTGACAAACCTCGACTACGGTCATGGCGTATGCAAAGACATCACTAGCAGGCGTGAAACCAATGACTGCGTCGGCCGCGTCCTCGTCTTCAGGGGGGTTGATAATCTCTGGGGCGGTCCACCTGCAGGACCCCGTTGTCCGGATGGAGAAGTCGGATGACTCCAAGATGAAGACAAGGCCGTAGTCAGCAAGGACTGCATGTCCCGTGCTGTTGACGAAGACGTTTGCCTTTCGAACTCGGCGTATCAGCTCAATTACAAAATAGCAGAGGAACGGTATGCACCCCCCGAATGTCCCCATGCACGACGGGCGGCTGAAATCCATGCAGATACTCAATCCCCGCGACGACCTCGCGGACCTGTCAGGACAGCGTCAGAACCTAGCTTACTGATGGTAGGGGGTGATAGAAACCAAACGTAGTTTATCGTCGTTCCCTAGCAAGTTATTCTTCGCATAGTCCACTATGCTCCCTTTCGCGTGGTACTCGAGGACCAAAGCGGGCATTACGCCACAATTATACGCGAGGCCATAGAAGTGAGAGATGTTTTCGTGCTGTAGCTGGAACCAGATGGCACTGTGGCACTCAAGTGCCTGGAGAGAGAGCCCGGTTATTCGTACCGTCAGGGCGGTGTCAACTAAGGTGAGATTGCACCTGCTTCAAGTTGTCCCTAAACGCGGGTTTGCTCGTAATCCCGCCTCTTAAAACTTTTATCGCAACCTAAACGCGGATGAGTATGGCCAGGAAGGCTAATCGACCCCGGGGACATACCATTTGACTCTCCGCACCACCCGTCACTGTTATTAGCTCTCCATCCCAGATATCGGCATGTCGTCCGATGGACACATACTGTGTTCCTAACTTGCGTACCCGATTGCTCAAATCCTACGCAAGATATTCAGATTGAGTCCAAAAGATGAACAGAAGAACTTACAGAAATACTGCGGGGCGTTGAGGTCTCCATCATGGCTAAGGGGCAGAGGACGCGAACTAGTGGGCCGTGGCACCACGGCTATATAGAAAAAGAAGCGCTTCGATACACGAGGCATCGAGTGCTGTGCAGTGCCTCGGCGCCTGTCAGTCAGCTATCGATTTCGTCCATTCCCGGGCCAAAGCCACTGCCTGGACCTTCCCAACTAACTTGATGAGGATCTTACTTTCCACGATTATGGCTTCGGTAACTTTGGGTAGGGTATGTGGTGGGAGACCAGCGTATAGCGTGAATTGACGGGCAGGTTAACCGTTAGAACGCGCCCAATATTGCCAGTTGCCCGATGTGGTGGAAGAGCCGTGACCGTGAGGTTTCGCCTTACGTAAACCAGGCTCGAGCCACGTCGCATGTAGGTGCAACCCGTCGTTTTCATTCTTTTTTATAATCTGTACACAAGTGACGAACGACAATGGTGCGCGAGAACACTGATCTGAATACACTCGGACTGACAGATTCTATGGCGCCAGGCAACCGCAACGGCCACGGAGTCGGTCCCAATCGAGACCGCGCATGAGGACATGATAGTGCGTGCACCGAACACCTTCAAGCCCTCATCCGTATCATAACTTTACGCTCTCTTAGCATGACGCGCAGCTGGACTACTACGGGAAACGGCTCGCCACATGCTCTTCCGACCGCACCGTGAAGGTCTTCGACGTGATAGACGGAGACGCCCAACGCTCGACGACGGGCGGACACACTCTCAAGGGGTGCGTCGCGTGTCTGCAAGATCTTACCGTTTGTTGAACGTCTTTTGAAGACACACAGGTCCCGTTTGGCAGGTCGCCTGGGCACATCCAAAATACGGCCACATCCTCGCGTCGTGCTCCTACGACGGAAAGGTGTTGATCTGGAAAGAGCAGCAAGGGCAGGGACCTGCTGCTGGGGGTTGGAACAAGGTTAAGGAGCACACACTGCATACAGCCTCGGGTACGTCAAAACTATGTCGAACCAGAGAGTTATCAGGTTCTGACTTACGCTGCAGTGAACTCTGTGTCATGGGCGTCACATGAACTCGGCGCGATCCTGGCCTGTGCGTCTTCCGACGGGAAGCTCTCCGTGTTGACTTTCAAAAGTATGTAATATCAATACACTACTTGACCGCATGACAGTTAATAGTTGTTCCTCCTAGACGACGGCCAATGGGGCGCCGATATTTTCAATGGCCATGCGATCGGCTGTAATGCCGTCTCCTGGGCACCTGCCGCCCAACCCGGCTCCCTCATCACACCGCAACAGACGCAACCCCTCCCAAACCAAGCACAAAGCTCCGCCTCCTCGGTTAAGCGCTTCGCCAGCGCCGGCTGCGACAACCTGGTCAGGATCTGGGGGTACAGAGACGACTCGCAGTCGTGGGTTGAGGAAGAGACGCTGGAGGGCCACACCGACTGGGTTAGGGACGTTGCATGGGCCCCGAATATCGGGCTTCCCAGGAGTTATATCGCAACTGCTTCGCAAGATAAGACGGTCCTCATCTGGACAAAGGACAGCCCGACGTCTCCGTGGGTCAAGACTGCGCTCGATCCCTCGTCTACATTGACGTCGCCGACATCCACTGCGCCCCTCCCTGCTGGGAAGTTCCCCGACGTTGTTTGGCGCGTGTCCTGGAGTCTGGCTGGGAACTTGTTGGCGGTCAGCTGTGGCGATGGCAAGGTGACGCTGTGGAAGGAGAACCTGAAGGGCGTTTGGGAGTGTATCAGTGATATGAACAGCTAGATGTGTAAATTCCCGAGTACTGTACGATTCCCTATCTCCTTCTTAATGAGTGTTTACTGAGCCATCTGAGAACTGAATGGGGGGAGTGACTTACTGTCTCGCATCTCCTTGATCCCTTTTCCGCAAACACGACTTCAAGTTCACGCGTCAGGATCACGTGTGGCTATAGATTTCAGCATCCCGAACGGGATGGCGGAGTCCGGATGCACCATGTTGTCCGACCAGTTTTGCGTCACATCCTCCATCGATCGTACTCGATGTCTCTCCCGTACGCCACAGAAAAGCAAGTAGCTGTAGCTGCCGTCCGACGGGCATGCCACCTCACCTCCTCTGTCTTCAACAAGCTCGTTAAGAACGAGACGCTCACCAAAGACGACAAGTCGCCCGTCACTGGTGCGCCATTTTTCTTACAGATTGCCCGTGGGCTCATGTAGTGGTATGTTGTGTAGTTGGAGATTACGCGGCGCAGGCAGTAATCAGTACGATCCTGTCCCATGCATTCCCTGCGGACCCCATCGTTGGCGAAGAGGATGCGACGGAGCTACGTGAGGAATCTGGCGCCGGGATGAGAGATCGGATCATTGCGCTTGCGAATGAGGCCCTAACAGGCGAATTGGGTCTTGGGGATAGTGTCGAGTGGGGCGTTGGGCCTGGGCAGGAGAAGACCGCCTCGCAGCTCCTGGATGCCATTGATCGGGGAAACCACCCAGGGGGGAGGTCAGGACGTATGGTTTTTCTTTGTGACTATCATTCCGTATCTCAGTAATATCCGTTGCTAGGAATGTGGACGATCGACCCCATTGACGGAACGAAAGGGTTCCTACGCGGCGAACAATACGCTGTCTGCCTGTCTCTCATCGTTGACGCTCAAGTCCAGCTCGGCGTGATCGGGTGCCCCAACCTGCTTATCGACCCGGTAGAGCCAGATCTCGGGCGCGGGGTCATCTTCGTCGCCGTCAAAGGCCACGGCGCAGAACAGGTAAGCGCTACAACCCTCCCCCTTTTCTACCGATTGACGCCAAACACAGATCAGGCTGAGTGGTGCTAACCTCACCCCGCTCCAAATACCTAGCACCCCACCCACAGCGATCAATTTTCTCGAATCGGTGGAGGCGGCGCACTCTTCGCATTCGTTCAATGACCGCGTGTCGTCGCTGCTCGGTATCACGCGCAGCCCGATCCGGATGGACAGCCAGGCGAAATATGGCTGCCTTGCCCGAGGCGAGGGGGCTGCCTACCTCAGGATGCCCACGGGTGTCGGATACCGTGAAAAAATATGGGTACGCCTTTCTCCTCATCTAATCCTCTTTGCCTCAGCTAATCGTAGTGCGTGCCGTCTGTTATGATATAGGACCATGCCCCTGGTGCTGTCCTGGTTGAAGAAGCTGGCGGAGTTGTCACTGATTCACGGGGCCAGCCGCTGGATTTTGGTCTGGGTCGGACCTTGGGCGAGAACTTTGGTGTGGTGGCCGGTGGGAAGGATGTACATGCTCGTGTGCTTGAGGCTGTCCAAAAAGCGAGGCAGGAGGGAAAGGCTAAAGCTTGAAATTAGTTGTACGTCTTTTTTTCTTAGTCGTACTACGAGGCTCACAGGCCTTTTTTTCGTTAGGTGTCTGTATTATTTATATCGTACTAGAAAGTGTCCAGTAAGAACGATACCATCGATGTGGAGTTGGAGGAACTTGAGTCCAATATGCATCATAGTAGTCTGGTACCCCCACTTCTCAAATTTAAAGGGCCAAAAGGCCAATGAATCAATCAGTGTTGGAAGGGGCCGATCACTGTCATCACACAGCATCATGACCCCTTCGAGACGCCCTTGGCATTGATAAATCTGTTCAGCACATTCATTTCTTCCCTCTGTTAATTCTTCCCTTACCCCTCTTCTACCCCTCCCAGCCGTTCCTTCCCCAAAAACTTAACTTCGGTCTTGCGTTAATCTTGCTAATCTGCCAATCGTCGATATGGCCACTTGGTACGCGTTTGTTTCCTCCTTACAGCATTGATATTCACATGACTTTCATACAGGACTGACTTTTTCGTTCTCATTGTTGTACGTTGCGCTCGTCGTTAGCTGTATGGAAGGACGTGATTTTTTGCTATAGACCTTGGCTGTTGTCGGCGGTGTCATCTACGGGGTCCTCTACATCTCGAATCAAATCACTCAGGGAGTAGCGAATACTAAGGAGAAGTGCGCAAACCCGCTCCATGCCCTGTTATGTCCCTTTAACCAGTCTCCTCATAGCCTAAAGGCCAGGGGTCTGACAATATCGCAGCAAGGTGTATCCGTCAAGACATCGAAACGCTTCGACCGAGCAGACTATATGGATGCTACCCAACGGTGCTTATTGCTTCACGACGCCCCTTTCATTTCACTGACGCTCCTCTCTAGGGGCTTCGTAAAGGCAGTGGGCGCGGCCTCCTTCGGCAGCAGCGACAACATTTCCTCTCCCGGCAAAATCCAGCGGCAGGACTCATCGACTAGCGTCAAGAGCGGGTCCAGCGGCGAGGAGAAGAAGAAGAAGATGCGTAGTATCTTCCGGCGAAACGACAACTCCAAGTCGGATAAAATCTAGTAACCCGCCGCCGGTTGTCAAGGACCGACTCCCCACGCTTGCGTTGCGGCCGCTGGGCGTAAGGCCATATGGTTTTTAACAGCAGCTTACGTATGGGCTCTGTGCTGGGATGCAACGCAACATTCGGCGAAAAGGGCTTCCGGCAGTCCATTATACTTATGTTTCTCCGGTGGACGGTTTAACTATACTATGGCGCACAAACGATGCCTCATTTGTACCTGGATTGTATTTATTGTATGATGAATGTGGGTATCCCGTTGAACAGGATTGTACATAGGCCGATGCTATCATTCTCAAGTCCTACCTTATGAGGCGAATATTGGATCCAAACAGCCACTCAAGCTGGTCGTCCCAGTTTATAGTCCGAGGAAAAGGACTTGGAGAAAGATTGTGTGTTATATAAATATTCAATACAGGTGCTACAGATCGTGTCTCTCGTGTGCGCTATTTAAGTATCGTAAATCATGCCATATATGTGTTAGAATAAAGAACGCAAGGGGAGTCGTTACCTAGGCGTACCCAAATAGTGCGCCCAAAAGATCTTTCCAGCCTCTCTTCACCACCACCTTCGTGCTCCCGGCATACTCCTGAGTCAGCCACTCCAAGTACTTCGCGTCAAACCCACTTAGCGGGCCTAGCTCAAATGCAAGGATGTCCTTGGGGGTCAGGTACACTGTGTCGGGCGGGTTCAGTTGTGGGATGAACGACTCGAGTACTGAGAGCTGAAATGACGTATGAGCATGGAAGGTTTGCAGAAGGGAGAGCGTCGTAAGCAGCTGCCCGTCGCGCCGCTCTGCGGTATTGTCTTCATCGTCCTCAGGCTCAGGGTCGTCCCCATTGACAGCAGTGGATGTCGACACCTGGCGCGCCTTCCCAAACCCGGACGAAGAGTTAGTGCCGACGACAGTCGCGCGCCCACTTGACCACGACATCCCGCTAGACCGGCGCATCGCACGCGTCGTAGGTGTCGGCGGGGCCGTGATCACGGACTGCTGTCTCTGATGCACACGACCTATAGCACTACCACCCCCGCCCCCACTCCCACTCGCCACCGCCCGCCCCTCGATACCCATGCCCACATTGCGGACATACGCACTTCCCAAGCTCAGGTCATCGTCGCCCTCGAGGCGCACCTTGCCCCAGTTCTCGGCCCCGCCTGCGGTGGAGTACGACGCAGTAGAGTTCCCGCGCCACGAGCCCATCCACAGTCCTGCGCAGATAACGCACACGTCCTCGTACACGCGCCATGCGTCCGTCCATGATGTGACGAGCTTCGACTTGGGCGGGGCGTCGCCTGACGATGAGGGGCCGCAACAACCGTGGTGCGAGGCATGGTCGGAGTCGAGCAGGAGAATGCGGTCGAGCTCGTTCCACTGCGTTCGACAGGCGTTAGAAGAGGGAATATATGTATCTCTGAGACAGCTTACTAATTTAATATCACTCCAAGCGAAGTGGATCGTCGAGAGACGGTGTGTAGGGCCCCGTGAGGTTCCGGGCTGGGGTGGAACGGGTTTTGAAGAGTAGAAAGTCGGCCGGGTGGCCTTGTTGGGCGTTGATGTCGTCAGGTCAATTATAAGATCGTAACAGGATGGTCTCTCGAGGAATATTGCATCCGTCGTGCCTAAAAAAAATCAATCTAAATGTCGTCAGAAGAGTGTTGTAGATACACACAAGCAATCCACCCTCGGCCATTGAGACCTTCAGTGCGAAGCCGGTCCATATCGCTCAGAGTAACCATTCCAAGCACATTGATAGGCTGCCTGCTTCTCCCTTTGAGTCTTCCGCCAGATTGATGCGACCGCTGCTCCCCTTCCGTAGAGGTGTCCTGCTGTGCCTCATAGCACATATCTGCAGCTACCTGACAGAGTATACACGCAGCCTCGACCGGCGGGAGCGTATAAATAAGTATCCGCTGTCGTCCCAGCACGTGTTTGTATAATGTTAAAGATGAAGGGCCGAGGATTCTGAGGAGATGCGGAAGGTGGAGGGTCGGATTGGCTGTATGGAGTTCTGGCTCGATCTGGGTCAAGTCAGCTTCCCTCTACTCCTTACAATTGTGAATATAACGACTTGCCTCGGTCAGCTCGTGGCTCCACCCATGCCAGTCACCCATCCTACTCAGATCTACTCTCCTCACCTTACGCTCGCCGAAAAAGACACGCGCCGGCTCCCACTGGCTCTCCGTCGGCTGTAACAGGCCCGACTCCTCGCACTGAGCATAGACTCTCGTAATCAAATCCTTCAGATCGGATGTGTGCCGCCACGGGCGTGGTCTGTGGGATCTTGCAAGTAAGATACCCAGGGAGGAGAGACGGAAGCCTCGATGGCCCTGTTCAACCGTCCTGCGCCGTCGAAAGACACAGACACCATGCTGGCCGTCCTTCGTGAAGTAGCTGGGTAGGTAGATTGATAAGATGTGGGTCGGAGCAAGGATTGACCTACACTACGTCCTGCTCAACGAGATGCAGTCCACTGGGAAGAGCGCTGAACTCTAAATTGTCGAGGCTTAGATCTATCCTTCGATCATTAGCAG
Source organism: Lyophyllum semitale (assembly GCA_018851285.1). Lineage (NCBI taxonomy): Eukaryota > Fungi > Basidiomycota > Agaricomycetes > Agaricales > Lyophyllaceae > Lyophyllum > Lyophyllum semitale. Next base: position 20,934 of record JABCKH010007768.1, on the reverse strand, counting down.
ACGCAATCGTTGATATAGGCTTCGTACCATCGCTGGCTTTTAACGACCAGTCTATGAGGTTTCCCTGAGTTGGATGAAACGAGGCATGAAATATGGCAACTGCCCGGGGGCCTCGTGTTAGCAGAACCTCCTGCAGATGTTGTCTGGCACGCACCAATGTCTTGAGGATATTTCCCCTTGGTTTCTACGGCAGACATGCAGCAGTCCGCCTGTCTATGCAGTGAAAGTATAAGTTGGAGAGTGGACGGGACTGAGTGTGGTGCACAATAAATAGCTTCTGGTCTACAAAGTCACAAACAACCATCGTCACATCACCATCTGTCAATCTGCACGCATGTCTCAACCACAACCTATCAGCATAAACGACCTGGATGTCTCCCAGCTGGCCGATGTGCGCAAGCAACTAGAGGAGGTCAGCCAAGACAAGAACGCTCTGCGATCCATCTCCCAGAGATGACTGATCCACTATCATCAGGAATTGAACCACCTCACAAATTCCTTCGCGCAACTGAAGCAGGCGCAGGCAAAGTTCAAAGCGTGCATAGAGAATGTCGGAGAAGTGAAGCCACAAAACATCGGTACGTTGGTCCTTGCATATCGTTTTCGCCTCCAATAGATCGTCTCTGTTCTCTCAGGCAAAACCATTCTCGTGCCCTTGACGAACTCACTATACGTCCCTGGAAAGCTCTCCGATCCAGAGCATGTCATAGTCGATGTTGGCACGGGTTACTACGTGGAGAAAGTGCGTCTCACAACCACACAATCTTATCCATCTACTGATTGGGGTCGCGTAAATCAGACGCGTGCCCAAGCGTCGAAGCACTATGCAGACAAGGTGGAATACATTCGCACGAACCTCGAGACCTTGGAGGACACGATACAAAAGAAAAGAGACAATATGAACTATTTGACAAACATGTTACAAGCGAAATTACAGGCTCAGACCCAAACCAAGAGCTGAATTTTATGTATGTAACGCGTTGATGTTCCCTCGGCCATAAAGATGTGTTCCGCCACGACCATGGTTCAAAGCTCAGCTTGAGACAACGATTTTGAATATGCAAGTTATTGTTACAGCTTTCACTACGCAGTCCAGTCGTCCACACGGCTGGTTTCGGGACAGCCTGGGCTTGGGGGCGACGAGAACTGGGTTTCTACAAATACCTTCTCCACACCAGCCTTGCGCTTGTCAAAGGCCGCATACAGTTTCGCCATGTCTTCTAATGGCACGCGGTGCGTGATAATGCTAGATTGACGACCATCAGAAGCAAATAACAGCGCAGTTCTGAACAATAACGAACAATGTAGGATCGAACTTTCCAGGAATGATGTAATTGTTCAAGAGTTCTTTCCAATACTTGTGGACGGGGGCTTGGCCGTTCCCGATAAGGCTGGTATATCATGGTGAGTTACCGTATGTACGAAGAGGACCTGGTCATTGACTTACCGCACACCCTTCTCCATCAGCGCGCCAACGTTGACTCCATTCGCGTAACCAGAGTATGCGGAAATGATTCCGCACCTGCCCATCTTCTTAACGGCAACGAGCATCTCGTTGATCGTCTCCGGAACGTCGGTCTCCAGCATGAGTGTCTTCTGGACCTTGTGTGTCATGGACTTGGGCTCATGGAAAGTCCCTACGTACAAGAGGTGAATTTCGAGATCAACATGACCGCAAAAGACCCACCAGCATCGATAGCCACATCCAAGCCCCGCGGGACGAGCTCATAAATCCGCGTGGTGACATCTTTGTGCTCCTTGAAATCGATGACCTCGATCCCATTCTTTTCCTGCGCAAACTCAAGTCTCTCGGGGACCGTATCGATACCGATCACCCGCGACGCGCCCTTCAATTTAGCCCAGCGTGCAACGCATTGCCCAATCGGACCAAGGCCCTACCCGAAACACCTCGTGAGCAGACTGATTCGCCAATGCCACGGATGAACATACCCAAACACCGACTACGTCGCCCTTGGTAACGCCCGTATCGACGACCGCGTGATAGCTCGTCGGTATGATATCGGACAAGTACAGAACCTTCTCGTCCGGGACGTTGTTCGGAATGGGCAGGAGATTGACCTGGCCCTTGGGCACGCGCACGTACTCTGCCTGGCCACCGGGGAAACCCCCCGTGAAATGGGAGTACCCGAAGAACCCGGCGTCTCTCTGCCCGTACATGTATTGTTGCAGACTATCAGACGCAGCGGTGAGTCGACTTTAGCCCGGTGATGAAAATCGTGAGGCACTGACGAAGAGTTGCAGGTCGCATTGCAGAAGGACGAGAGCTTCTGTTTGCAGTACTCGCATTCCCCGCAAGCGATCTGGAAAGACGCAACGACGCGCTGTCCGACCTTGAGGTTGTTGACTTTTGGCCCGACCTTGTCGATTTTGCCCATGAACTACCGGTGCGCTGCCATCAGCGTCCAGCGCTCGGACAAGCCTCAACCGCCAACCTACCTCGTGGCCCAAGATATCGCCTTTTTGCATCGTCATGGTCTCACCATGATAGCTGTATACGACACATCGACATAAGTCATGCCTCCCGAGGGTCAAGGAAGCTGGAGACTTACAGGTGCAGGTCCGAGCCGCAGATACTCGTTCCTGTAACTTTGACGATGACATCGTCGTCCTCGGTGATGTCGGGGACGGGCACGTCGACGACGCGGACGTCACCAGCGCCGAACCACATGAGGGCTTTCATGGTCTTGCCGTCCTCGGAGTGCTTGTATTCGGGGTGCACCACCGTAGGGATGGTGCCCATGTACTGGTGGGAGGGTTAGCGAACTCTGCCGACACCACGGAATGCCAATGTGGCGTACATTTTGAGCGGCGTTGGCTGCTGCTTGCATTGTGGTTGGTAGTTTACGATATGGTTGTGTGGAAGAAGAGGCGGTCTAAGAAGTACCTTTTGTCGTTTATATGAGTGCCAGAGGATGATGACGCCATGACGCACATCAGGCTCGTGACCAGCCTGTTGAGGTGAATCTCAACATGTGGTTCACTGCTTGTGGCGTAGTGACGACGCCTTCTACCAACGGCAAAGTATCCCTACCAAGAATTATTGTATCTTCTCTAATAATAAGCTTGTAGCCCAAGCGTTTGAACCTTCAATGCAATGATGACCACAATCGAGGTAGTAATATACAGGTATCCATTTTCATGATCCGCATAATCGAACGCATCTACATCCTCTCCAACGGCCGAATACTCAACAGCTTCATCGCAGCCGCCAGCACATCCCTGGCACACTCATACAAGAACATCCTTGCCTGCGCCTTCTCCAGGTCCTCCTCGCCCTTCACAATGACCGTCTCCCACGCGCTCGAGATCGCATGGCTCAGCCTGAACGCAAACGTCACGATCCCGCTCGCCTCGTGGGTCTTCAGCGCGACCTTGATCACGTCCGGGTACGTGCCCAACAGGAACGCGATCTCCCGCGCGTGCGCCATCGCTGCGAGCGAGTCCGTGTTGATCTGCGACGGCGGCGGGAGCGGGAGGAGGTTGGGATTTTTGCGCCCGATTGAGGCGAGCCGGACGTGAGCGTATTGCAGGTATGGTCCGGTGTCGCCCTCGAAGGAGAGCATCCTGTCCCAGTTGAATGTGTAGTTATTTATCCTAGGAATGCAAGTCAGAGAAAGAGGGCGGCAGAGAGAGAAAAGCCTACCGCTTGGCTGCCATGTCTTGGATCTTGACGCCCGTGATGCCAATTTCCCGGCTGACGGTCTCGGGGTCCTCGATGGCGTTGAACTTTTCCTCGTTCTGCTTCATCTGGTCGTACATGACGCCGGCCGCCTCCTTGATGATCTCGTCCAGGAATACCACCGTGCCTTTCCGCGTGCTCATCCCCGTTACCAGGCCGTAGTTGATGTGCACGAGGTCCTTCGCCCAGGGGAACTCCATCAACTCGAGGACTTTGAAGAATTGGGCGAGGTGCAGATCCTGCTGCGAGGCGACAACGTAGATCATCTTGTCGAATTTGTACTTTTCGTAGCGTTCGATGGCACCGCCGATATCTCGGGTGAGGTATATGGATGTTCCGTCTGATGGTGTCTTTTAGGCGTACGTTTGTGAAATGAAAGAATACGGCATACCCTTTTTCCGCACGACCGCTGAACCAAGCTTCCACTTCGTCAGATCTACGATCTTTGCGCCCTCAGCATCGCTGATGAGCTCCATCTCGTTCAGGCGGTCCAGCGCCTTGTCCTGCCACTCCTTCCCGACCATGCTCTCCCCATTGTAGACATCGAACCTCACGTTGAGCCGCTCGTACTGCTCTTCGTATTTCTTGATGCTCAGCTCTCGCCAGCCCCGCCAGTTTCCCAGTGCGGCCTCGTCGCCGTCTTCCATTCGCTTGAACCACTTTGCAGCCTCGACTTTGACGTTCGGATCGCTCTCCGCATCCTTGTTCACCTTGATATATACCTCGAGCAGGTGCTTGATGGCGTCCTTCTCAAGCGCTTCTTGGGAGCCGTATTTTTCGAAACCAGTGGCGATCAGGCCGAACTATGTGCTTTGTTACACTAAGCTCAGACAAACGTTTATGGAGCACGGACCTGGGTTCCCCAATCACCCAAATAGTTCATCCTGACGACGTCCCACCCACACGACTCGTACAGGTTGGACAAAAACGCGCCGATAATTGTGCTTCGCAAGTGGCCGACATGGAACGATTTTGCAATGTTCGGTGATGAGTACTCTATGATGACCTTCTTCCCTTTCCCCGAGGTATTTGTGCCGTATTCCGGAAGACCAGATTCCGTGAGATGTGTCCGAGCATGCACTTGATCGAGCACTTTCCGGACGAGGTTTTCGGAGTTGAGTTGGAAGTGGAGGAACGCCTTGTCGTGTGTCACTGATGAGACCCATTCATCTGGTTCAAACTGAAGAATTGAATTGAATTACGACGACAACGCCACGACCCGATGTGACTCACGTTGCTGATGACCTTGCTCGCGATCTCGTCTATTTTACCCGGGAGTTTGAAGCGGGGCAGCGCGATGGTAAAGTCCACGCCTTTCTTCCCGTAATCCACGCCAGAGTAGGCTTGTTCTACGGTTAATGGTAGTGCCTCTGATACGCGTTTTGCAATGGCTGTCCGGAATGAATCAAAGACGCATGTTGAGGGATCGGTGTCGGGGACGAGGGGAAGCGTTGAGGCCATGGTTCTGGAGAATATTCGGGGGCGCAGATATGATAGAAACGGCCGCTGAAAAGCAAGATAGTAAGCCAGGTCGAGAATGCGAGTCGATAAGATTTTTTGAGTCACGGGTGAAAGGTTGATCGGCTCGGGACCCCAACTCCCTCAATCCAAAATCGATGACCAGCCAACGCGTTCACCTTCATGATCGTCGTTTCCTATAACCAATGCCATCAACATCTCTGCCTTCTGGCAGCAAGATCTTACTGCCACTGGTGCAACACGCTTCCAAACCCTCTTGGCATAGTCTGGTGACGAAAAACCTCCTAGTTTTTGAAGCCTTCCACTTCTGGCCCCGTTCGGTCTAAGCCTCTGACATTGGGGTATATACTTAATCCTCAGTAGAGACGTCCACTTGGACATGTCCAACGAATCATTGGAACCGAGTCTCTTAGCCACAAATCTCCACCTTCTGATTCATGATCGTCGTTTCCTATTTACCAACGCCATCAATACCTCGCAGGCAATATGACTTCTGGCAGCAAGATCTCACTGGTAAATACGGCCTACCACGGCCTCGTGTTTCCCAACGCGTCTCCGCGACACTAGTCTGGTGACGAAAGGCCATTTTTTGGAGCCTTCCACACCTGGCCCCGTTGGGTCTGGGCTCGTATGTAAACCTCACAAGTCCAGTTGAGATCAGCTCCCCACATCTTCTATGTCCGCCATGTCACTCACAGCAGACATACTCAGCGAAATTTTTACGCTCCTTCAAGCTTCGCATCACGACGTTGGTGGACTGCCCCCACACATTGTCCTATCACACGTTACGCAACCATGGCGAACGCTGGCCCTCGCTTTGCCCATTTTATGGGCCGATATTCAAGTCACACCACACTCGGATCTGGGCGCGCTCCGAGAGGTTATTTTCCGCTCTCGTGATAGTGAGCTCGATATAAACATCATCCATCCGTCTCGAAGCATTCAACGCCGCTGTTCCCAAAATTTCATGAAGATTTGCGATGCGCTTTCGCTTATTACCCCCCTTGCGTCCCGCTGGCACCGACTCAGTATCAGTGGCGACCCCATACAAGATATCATGCCACTCATTTTGAGTCTTCGCTTTCCCAAACTACGATGTCTTGAACTCATCCAGATCGGGAAAAGCCCCGCGTCACACTTCGGCCCATTCAATCTCGATTCAAGCATCTTAACTACCCTTCGTTTACACCAGGTCACCATTCATGTCTCTGACCGTACCCAACTTGAGGGCCTCACAAGCCTCGAGATCGGTCAGACCTCTTGCTGCATGATCGACCAGGCCAGCTTGGATTCTCTGTGCACCACAAATACCCTAACACATCCACCAACCATGCTCCTCCTACGCCATCTTAGCATCTCAGTAGCAATCCCAACATTCCCTCTCCAATCATCTTTTCGCCCATCATCACTCGTCTCTCTCAAGTTCGGGGGTTTTCATAGCTCATCACCAGCATCAGTAGCCTCACTCGTCCACCTCTTCGACGCAACCTCGAGCCCAAGCCTGAAGCACCTCGAGCTCGATGCGATCTTAGGGTTTGCATGGGTCGCCTTCGTCCAATCCCTGCAATTCACCGTCATCCCAAAATATCCCGGCTTAGAAACCCTCACGCTGCGCTCGCTGGAGCTCCACAATCTGGACTCAGACTTTGCCAGCGCGTTTCCGGCCATCACACGTCTTACTCTCGTCACCGTAGATCCAGAGCCCCTTCACGTTCTGTTGAGAAGCGACCGTTCTGTATGGCCAGCTCTCACGGTTTCTGTCGACATACGCGGGATCTAATCTAAGGGGTGTCGGACCAAAGGTACATGCGAAATGCCCCGATTCAGTGATCCGCACATCTATTCTTACACGCGTCCGATGACAGGCTTCTTTCCCGATAACGAATTATGCTCTAACTACGCAGAAAGCGGAGGTAAAGGTCTCTTAGGGCAACCATATTACCTATCCAGCTCTGGACCGTGCGTGGTGATTTGTACTGTTAATTGAACTTGGGCACCTACATGATTAAGTGTCGCCACTGGCTATGGAGATCAAATGGAGATATAGGCATGAACATAAAATTAAATCCTCTCAATCACTACCAAATCACTACTTAATTCGCTCAAAGCGCTGGCTTCCGATAACCCTGTAAGTGATATATGTCACCTTCGACCTTCTGTGCGTGCCGCTCGGTGCGCTGAATTGTGATGACGCCGATTGTGCAAAACAGGAAGTGCCAGTACTGGTGCTTTTGGTTTTTGTGGATTGACGGGATAAACGGGTAAACTCATCATTCCGTGGTAGGGCATTCGACTAACGATGAGAAAGTTGTAGCACGAACTTGGATCACTGCCAGTGGGCGTGGTTAGAACGTCTCAAAGCGCATTGGGAAAGCACATGCGGCACCATCACAGGCAAGCTTTTAACCCTCAATTTCGACGTGCCTGGATGCAGCTGGAGCCGCCGACTTCAAGTCGCTCGGTAGGCCAATCAAAGGTCAACATCCCAACCCATCTTCCGAGTCGCCGGTACGGTCGCCCGTTAGGATGTGGGAGCTCTTTATTCTGTAACTTACTTCTGGCTCAACCTCTTCCCGAAGAAGCTGGCGGAAACAAGTTCTGATTGTGTTTCCTCTGTGCCTCACAATTCGAATACCATAGGCGATGCCATGTAATTCGATCAAGCGGTTGGGCCCCGGCTTTATCGACGTTTAAAAACCATGCAACCATTGCTGCGGCTTTGCTTCTTCTTTCCAATGAGCGTCAACACACGAATGACAGTGGCAAGGATCGTACCCGATCATATGGAGGTATTCGTGGGCTTGAAGAAACATGTTCAACTGTGATATAGGGAGGGTTTTGTAGATCGTATTAAAGACTTTACGTCACTCTCGCCGGGGTAGGCCTATGCTAGTATCGTCGAGTTTCCAACCGTGTTCCTGCCTGTCTCTCAAGGCGGCCCCATTAAAAAACAACCTAAATCAAAATTAACCATCTCCCCCAACGATTTACTACGGTAGCGTAGAGGTTTGTGGGCATGGGATAGCTAGTCGAAGTGCGCTGGGTAGTTGTGTCGGTGAGCTCGGAAACGTCAAGGCTGGGCGAGAAGGAGGATCAAAACACGGTGGGTCAAGTGATTCAGCTGGAACGACTGTGACGACGTGGGGGAACGTACCTTGAGGGTTGGAAGGTCTCATTGCAGATGGCAGCATGTGCTAGGGTGTAATATTTAATGCGAGGAGATGATATCACGTAAAGTGATGAGTGTCTACCGTAGATGGCGAGGGCCCTTGTACCCGTGTGGGGCCATGTCAGTGAGATGACAACTGAGTCAGCAAACTCACCTTCATTTGAGACCAACAACGAATGGATGAAGCAAGGTGCCTTATTGGTGTGTACCCGAGTTGCAGGTACTCATATTCCATGGGGAAACGAGAGAAGAAGAACGACTCTTGTAATTTGCCACTGATAAGAGGGAGATTTGATATTCGAATCCCCGCCCCCGAAGAGACCAGATTAACGACGGGATGCCCGGTCTGGCGCCTTAGACCGCTCGGCCATCTCACCATGGATGGTGGGCTCTCGACGCGCCGCCGGATTGTGGATTGACAGAGCTGGCGACCGCCAACGTAGATGGCTTTAGCATAATTGATCGCCGACGGAGGAGCGTCGAGGCGTATGGAACCCCGAGAAACCTCTTAGTGTGGCATCCTAGATCTGGAGTGTGAACACGCGGGGGGCGACGATTGCACGCGCAACATGGTAGGACAGAACAACGACAGAAGATGAAGTTTTGTTTATCCTTTTCGATCACGAGTCACGACGAGCCAATTCTACCAGGGACATAGGTTCGTCTAGTGCCGCACATATGAACGCCCCGGACACACGTCAGAAACAGAAACGTTCAAGTTCTCGGTGGTCCAATAGGCAAGAAGAACTTTTGTACGACATCAATGGCAACTTGAACGTTGGACTCGGGGCCTCCATGAATAAATCCTAGTCTGAGCCCGCGACATCTAGATAGCAAAAGGCAAAAAGAAACCTCTTAAGAATATGATCGAGGGGAGATCGATTCATTCGAACGTAGTCGGCGTACTAGCCAGAGGCGGGGGCGGGCGGCCCGTCGGAGAGCTAGCTTTGTGCTTGATGTGCAACTTGAACATCCTCTCAAAGAAGTTGAAAGCCTCGAGCCCTCTGAGTCTCCGCGTCTCTCCGCGTTCATCCATACAGATCCATACGCTCAATCGAGCCTCACGCGGTTCTTCCTTAGCACACATACCCTATCGCGTAACTACTGTGAGTCTGACACCCTTTTGTCTCCACCGCAGCACTTGTGGCTCTGATCTGACGATCACTCCCTGAAGCTATTTATTTATTAAATGCTCCTTTCTCAAGAGATCATCGGAGTCGATTCGGTCGATGAAAACATATGACCAACCAAGTTCCAAGAAAACTCGCGTTGCAAATACTCTCTATCGAACCTCATTTGAATTCATGCCACGCCACGTGGCAGGAAGGTCAAGGAGCAAGGTGCACGTAAAGCCTCTCAAGCATGACCGATATGATAGCTACTTCTTGTAAGTGATAGGCATCGTTCTTCTTCGTTCTTTGTTTTAATTTTGACAGGGGAGGTGTGTTGTAGCAACCGCAGTTGACATGCATCTATCGAAATCGCAGAAAGCTACGCTAGTACGTTTGAGTGTAGGCTATGTAGCCTTCGCCTGGATACCTGTGCGGTCAATGCGCAGTACATAAATTATGTCCTCAGAAGCTGCTAAACGCATCTCATAATTCCTGCGCGATGTTCTTTCAATTCGCGGTCATCATTACCATTGGCATAGCTGCATTAGCACAGGCCGACACCTTAACCGTGCAAACTCGACAAGGCGATGTGGTCGGCACACAGGTTTCTCCGTCTGTTAGACGATTCCTGGGCATTCCGTATGCTGTCGCGAAAAGATGGGAAGAACCCCGACCTCCTCCACGGCGCCGTGATCCATTCATTGCTGCCAGTTTCGGCGAATCTTGCCTTCAGGCTGTCGATCCAATTCCTCTCGAGTTTTTCAGGTTGACCGGCATAGACAACTTGACCTTCACCGAATCTGAAGATTGCCTGAGCTTAAACGTTTGGGCCCCGAGTTCTGGAAGAAAGCAAAAGACTGCCGTGATGATTTGGGTCTATGGGGGTGCATTTTCGTCAGGCACAGTAATACTACTAGACTGCTTGCTCTCAAATTCTCAATCTGACGCTAATCCGTTGCCCCTTTCTCCAGAGCAACTTCTCCACCTATGATGGACAAACCTTCGTTCACGACCATGACGACATTCTTGTCGTTACTTTCAATTACAGATTGAACATCCTTGGCCAGCCCGACGCGCCGCAGCTCGTTCACAGCAGCAAGTCTCAGAATTTCGGTTTCCTAGACATGGATGCTGCTGTTCAATGGGTGTATGAGAACATAGCTGCCTTTGGCGGAGATCCAGAGCGTATCATTATGTTTGGTGAGAGCGCCGGAGGAATAGCCAACGACGCCTACACGTTCGCTCATCCCAACGATACACGCGTTAAAGGTAAACACCCCTTTTGAATAGTATTTTGAATCGATGTTGATGGCTGTGTAGGTGTGATAATGGAATCGGGAACGTGAGTCTCGTAATTTACTGCACTCCCTTTCCCTGGAATTCTTTTCTTTTGTAGGCTGGGTACACCTGCCACTGGCGCATTATTAAATGGAACGACCACTTGGAATACCGTTTCCAGCGCAGTCGGCTGTGGAAACAGTGCGTTATTCGCTCGCTTTCTTTTGCAGATCAGCTAACAGTGTGAATACTACAGTCACTGATGCCGCGCAGCTGAAATGTATGAAGGGTATCCCGTCGAAGACACTCGTTGATGTCGCGGTCAATACAAGCTCAACATTCTATCCAATAGCAGACGGCAAGTCGAAGCTATCGCTTAGTGTTGCTCGTCACTGAAGTATCTTTGTGCAGAGATCACCATCTTCGCCGATACTCGTGCTCGAGCAGAGGCTGGAAACTTTTTGAAGGTTCCAATCCTGTTGGGAAACAACGCTCAGGAAGGCGACATATACTCTTTAGCAGTGCAAAATGTAGACCTCGGCTTTTCCATCCCGCTTCTGGCGGAACTCACTGGCGATATCACTGGCCAGGTCGGTCATAACTTTATCGTTACACCGGCAGCTAGACTGACCACAATTTAAATCATTGTTATCCTCGCTAGTTATTGTTTGCATGCCCAACGGCGCAGACAGCGAATGATAGGGTACAGGCAAAGGTTCCCGTCTGGCGATACCAATATCAAGGTACGATCTGCATTCTGCAGAAAGAAAATCATACTCATCTCTCTCCATAGCTGTTTTCCCTGATATCTCCCGCCATCCCGGCCTTCGTGCCTTCCACGGGTCGGAGCTTGACATCGTCTGGGGCACTTTCCAGCGTCCTGGTACCGAAGAAGAAGTCGCATTGTCGAAATACATACAAGGCGCTTGGGTGGCCTTTGCCCGTGACCCAGTTAACGGACTAAACAACTACGACTGGCCGCAATACCAAGGACCGACCTCGACGACTTTGGCAGGGCTAGGTGGATTTTACAACAAGACGGGTATATCACTGACGAGGGGAGAGCTGGTGGATTTCATGTGCAATGCTACGGACACTCTTTTGACGATCCAGGAGCAGTTGAATAAACTACTATTCGGCTAGACCAGATCAGAGCCAGTCGCGGATTTTAACACGTATGTACCACCCAACTATTCCACTGGCAGTACTACTACTTCTCAAATGCCATTTCATATTCATAGCCAAGATGTATTTGATATGTACCTGCGGTCTGGGGATCGCATGCGAGAATGTGAGAAACTACCTCAGTCAACTATAGGGAATCAACTGAAGTTTGTCCGAATCAGCGCTATTCTAAGTTCGCTTGCGTTCCTCACCCCCTACAGTACCCGATTAGGCTGCTTGGTCACGCGACGGAGACGCGTTGTAGTCACGCACTGCCTGATCAACCTATGGAATCTACCTTCCAATCCTGTTACAGCCCTTTTTCCATGTATATATACTAACGGCTGAAAGAAAAACAGCGACGAGTCGGCTGAAACTCAAAATTTGCATCAAAGCCAGCCTTTTTCCTAGGTTCACCTCTTCTGCCAAGGCCCAACAAGCCCTATCAATTCCATCTTCCATGTTGTGCATCTTGCGTTGCTACTCCTGCTTTTACATGTAGCATGTTCACAGGCTGAATATGGTCCTGCCACCGTAACTGCTACCCAACTTGGTGAGTTCATTCTTCTCCACACGATCACGACATGGTCTATCCATTTTAAGTACCTATCCCTATCTTCTATCACTCTGATCGCATTCACTAAATTGGCCATTGTCTGCTGGTTCAGCTCATTATAGAGATGATTGCCGCTATTGTCCTTTATGGCCACAAGTTGGTATATCTCCAGATTCTGTCTTTGAATTATAATTATGATCGGCCAAAGCTGGGCATTGTGCCACCTGGCCCTCTGGCCATCGCAAACTTGGACCTATAAATGTCTAAGCAGTGAGCGCAGCGTTCTTTCCTCGCATTCCTATTTCTACTTCTATTCACTTAATACGCTCCTAATACTGTTCCTGTCTATGTCCGATTTTACAAACGTACAGTCATCGCAGCCTGGAGCAGGTCCTCTGAGCTTGCACGATATTCTGTGAGTCATCTCAAGAGTCAAACGTTGGGAAGCAAGTTATCTAATCACAGCTACAGATCTACTGCTCATAATGGCTCGCTTGGGTCTGGTGTTCATCCACTGGTCTTGGAAGCTGTGTTAGTCCTCTTAACTTTTATCGTTTGACATTCTCTGATTATTATCAATACAGTGTTCAAGTGGTGCTATCAAAGACAGATGCCGAGCCGCCTGCTGGTCAGGCTGAACACACTTCTATAAATGTCGAAGCCTCTAAATCCTCTGCAAATCCGTACTGGCACCTGACGCAGATGCCCGTTCATTCGTTCAATGTTCATTCGTAAGCACTACCCTCGGTATTAGCATCCGATAGCTATTAATGCTAGTCTATATGATAGTTCTCAGCAATGGTCACCTCCAACTTACGAGGCATTCTGGTCAAACTTTGAACGAAACAAGCCTACCTCATATGCTCGTACCGCTTCACACATTTCCACCCAAAACACTACCCTCATTCCCACCTGGAGTACCATCACACCGCGCTCTCTGTCCCCCCAATCATATCCGGGTTTGAGTTCATCGTCTTCTCCGTCCTCAGTGTCGCCGAGCCCTGCAGACCCTCATGCACCACCGCCCGAATCCCCGAGCCATCCAATCAAAAGGAAAGCGAGCTCCATCGATGAGGTGATCAGGGACTACTCAGCCTTAGCAGATTTCATCCGCGTCGTTCCCGGTAGCCCCAAGAAGAGGATCGACCCCTTCCCCTGCAACCGATGCCGAAAGACCGTGGGCGGCGACCTCAGCGCCGTTCGCAGCCATCTCGTTGACGAACACGCCACCCCACATAGAAAGGCCCCCGCGATATGTATCTTCCCTGGATGCGATAAAAGCGTCGCGTCTGGCAACGTGGGGTCACACATCGCGAATCACCAAGCTCATGAGCGCGCGCGGTGTGGACTGTGCGGAAAGGGCTTTACTAGGTCGGAGTCGGCTGTCCTGCACATTACCGCGGGGACTTGCCAGGTACTCAAGGCTGTCACCGCGACCGAGGATTCTCAGCGTCCACAAAAGCGTCCGAGGCACTGATTCGTGCTTCATCACTCTGCCGCTCGTCTTCTCTAGTTGGCCGACCTTTATCTTGCTATCCAGCCTCCACTATCGTTCATTAAACGTTACCACTATCGACCGCCCCCTGCCCTACACCCATTTCCTTTCAGCTTCTACCATATTTATGTAATCTCACTGTTAGCATACATTCCTTACTCTCGTGCTCCATAATTACATTAATTATCTTATCGATGCTATCAGCTGCTGCCAGGGGTGCGCCTTCGCCATGTCTACCGAACCTCAACCTTCCTGCCTGCCCAATCTTCGCTCAACCTCATTTCAACAATGTTGTGCAGCTCCTTTGCTTTTTGAACAGCGACGTTGACTATATTCAAAATGTCGTCCTGAGCTAGTGGAACCCCACCCAGTTTTTGTAGGACACAGAGTTCACGCTGAGCGTTCAATGCGATCGACAAGAGACCCGCGCTCAACCGTTGTTCGAGTTGTGTTGGGTCCATGATGGGAGGGATCGAAAGGTCAGGGAAGAAGGCGAATGTGAAACAAAATGGTGTGTGGTGGATTGCAAGGGGAATGGGTGCTCTCTCGGTCGGTTCATGCTGAAGGTATCAGGACATTGGTGAAGGAGAGAACAGACGAAAAATGACAAGAATACGCACAACAGTGACCTCGTCACCGATAACCTCGACATCAGGCCGTCGAAAGTGCTTGAGAGCCACAATGCCCGCGAGACAGGCGCAGTCAAGCATATTCCCCGCATCAGACAAAAAATGCAATGTCAGACGAAGATGCCACACCTAATTGCACAAATTAGTGGCTGAAAGCCTCCCGACGCGTGTACTTACGCGCTGACCAGCCAAAATACACAACGATTCTTTATCCACTGCATCGCTTCGCTTTAGCACCTTGTCAAGCATTCGTGTAATCGTCACTTCTTCGTCCGACGGCCTGGGGTCAGATCAACATGGCAAGCGAGAATATTATTTCAGCCACATACCTACCGACCAGGTTCGTACTCGCTCGATGCCATGGGTGAGATTTCTGAGTGTATCGTGATAAGTCCCTCAAAGGGCCGCTCTGGGGGTGGCTTGACCATTTTCCCTTCAA
Organism: Lyophyllum semitale; assembly: GCA_018851285.1. NCBI lineage: Eukaryota > Fungi > Basidiomycota > Agaricomycetes > Agaricales > Lyophyllaceae > Lyophyllum > Lyophyllum semitale. Next base: position 5,913 of record JABCKH010007768.1, on the reverse strand, counting down.
CCTGAGCAATAACGCTGTGACAGACCGGTTAGAAAGGATGCGCAGGTAATTCGACCGCCGTACCATGTCTTCCCAAGCGAGCATTCGACCCATCCGAGTTCTGCGCCGAACGTCAGTACTGGCGTACGAATTTCCAGAGGTAGACGTCCATCGAGTCTCAAGGACTCCTTCAGACTATTGAAAAGGAATTCCTTTTCAGGGATCGAGGGCGATGGTGGCCGCATCGTTGCTCGTTGAGAGAGACAGAAAAAGCACTGGGTTTATTTGGCAACACGCTTGTTGCTAACTTTTTGATCGCACTGAATCTCCTCATCTAGTCCCTTCCTTCATCTCCGCCATGGTTCGCCTAATTACACACAATCTACTCGCCTGCCATGTAAAGGGATGCAATACCAACAATTTCCCTCTTGAACTCCGAGACGTGCAGATCGAGTTACGAGAAGCCGAATTTAATCCGGAGTTTTTGAGGGGTTTTATGCCAAAAATCGAATGGAAAGCCTTGGTCGATGCAGCGAGACAGGTCTGTACCCTTGCACTATTGCCTCTGAAATACTATGGCTGAATGACTTCAACAAGTTGGGTGACACTTCATTACCGCTAGAGCAGCCTGAGATGCTCGATGATGACTTCTTGAAGAATTTGCACCATGTTCTGCTCGAGGTTTGACTTCCGTTCTGTAAAATTTAAGTTGTATTCCGATCTAATAGAATTCTTACTGCTAGATTCATATCGAGGAAGGAATAATGACTTGTCCAAATTGTAAACACGACTATCCGATCTTGAATGGCATTCCCAACATGGTTAATTCCAATTCTCGGGAACGTTTTATCCGCTTGTGCTGACCCGCTACATCTAGTTGTTGGCTGAACATGAAATAGGTTGACCCCGACGCGCTGGATGAAGCTTTTGCTTGGAATAGAACCTCGCAAGGTCATATCTTCGATATGGCGTGGTCGATAATTATCAGGCACTCAGGGATAAGATCATTGCGGAAGTGTTCACGATGGAAACCCACAAGTAACGCTAACCAAGTGTTGACTATAAAGGATCCTTACTCGCTCGGAAGGTTACACGATCTTATCTTAACTAAAATCTTATCTGCCGTGTTACGCCACACACTTGAACGACTACTAACTTCTCTTTGCCATCTTTGCAATAGTAAGTAGTTGACATTGTTTTTCTCCTTGATTCTGAGATTGCAGAAGAAATGGAAACCCTCGAACACAATCCCAAACCGGGGAACGACTGGACGTCCAATGAACTGGGAACAACATTGCAACCGAGGAGCAGAACCAATCCTGTTTGTCAAGGCCCTGCTGATTTCGTTCGGCACATAAATTGCGTACAGGGTCTTGATCCTGCTTCTCTCTCCTTGCTAAAGCATCTTGATCTCGTGGACCACCCCAAGGAGGACGAAATCAGGAGCCTTGGTTGATTTTGTCGCAACGCTGATTCGGGTATTGGGATATGAGATGGGGGACTTAGTCGTTCAGACTCGTAGGACTATCCCCTTACTGATGTGCGGGTGCCCCGTTCGCTGACGGATGTGTCCTTTCGAGGTCAATTCTAAGGCTGTCATACTTCTCATCCACGATGACAAAACGCGCATCAAGCCATATAATGAAGAGGTGTCATTGGTGGCGGAGGCGATTGGAGCATTCCAGGAAAACAACAGGAAGAGAGTCCATGACTTATTCTTGAAGCCTTTGAAGAAGCAGGTATTCCCGGGGATTGTGATACTTGGCACCTTTCCCAGGTTTTACAATATCACAGTCGCGGCGGGTGCGCTTGATCACTGCATTCAATACGTGAAATAGCCCACTGCGAGGACGACCGTCTATTGCTACACTCCTCGTGTTCCAACACCCAGAAGCGGGGGGATTAGAATACTTGATAACCGCGAGTTCAACGTGCTTCATGCCTTGAAGGTTCTAAACGCTATGTCTTTTGTACGTAACGTGAGATTGGTTAATTAACCGCAGAGCCCGAGCAGAGTGAATTCAAGAATATTAGAAGATGCGAAAATCGGCACAAGCGTTGAACCAGGCGGATAGTTTACCGCGGCAGGTAATTTATCTTGTTATCTTGTTACCAGCTTTGTAACCGTCTTGACCTCTTAATGCTCGTCTCTTTCAATACTTCTGCTATAGATGATAGTTTTCCGACACTTGATCCTTACCATTCAAGTTGATGTACTTCTTGCCTGCCGGAACTTACATAATATGCAGCAACGGGTAGTGCCACACAACGATGGATGGTAATCGCTGTGAGGATCACGAGGTTGGACCTCCTCCCATATCTGATTCACCTCACTGGAAGAGTCCAGGATAAAGCACAGAACACGTCCACACTACAGAGCGAAGGCAGTCGTGTTGGTGGCGCATCCAACGAAAAATAACACTGATAATCCATCCATGCATCGGCGCAGAGCTGTAAGTATTCTCTTTCGCGAATTCCACCGTTGCATTAATGTGTGACTCAAACCCCTACTAGTGGCAAGCCCGCCGAGTTATATGGGCCAAGACCTACGGTGCCGTTATATCATTCATTAAGCAGTGTCCATGTTCGTACAAGTCGGTCGGGTATTATCTGGGTCGGAAAATCAAACATCAGGTTTCAGACGCCAACGTCTCCTTCAATCCCTTCAAAGACGGCGAGAAAAAGTATTCCCCACCACGAGGAACAATGAAGTCCGGGGGGGATAGCTCGATGCTAGGGCTGTTTGGGTCTGTACCAGACAACTTTCTCTCGCCTTGGCCGATAAGGGGATCCAGTCTTTGTCAAGAATGAGTATGAACAGATGCTCAGAGTTGATTTACGCACCCTGGCACCTCTGGAGTCTGCTCTCCAATCGGAAATCTCGCGTTATTGGCCCAGCCTAGTAGCCATTAGCGATGATTCTGTATGGCGTGGAACATGTACCTACTCTCTTGGATGAACGCAAAGCCATTATTGATGCTCGTTGAGTAGCACGCGAAAAGAAGTCCGCGTGCATGGGCCGTCTTTTCGGCGCGTTTCTCCTCCTTCGTGACTTCAGGTCCAAACTGCACGCCACGCCGAGCGATTCTGTTCTTCTCGATCGATATGCCCAAATCCTCGAGATCGGCACGAGGAAGAGTCTTCCGGGTGTGAGCAGCGAAAGGGCAGATTTTCTGGAAATCTTTCTCGGCTTGGTAACGGAAATCGTTGTTCCTGACGGAAAAAGACATTCAGATGAGAATCGATCGGCAAAAGAAGGTACTCACCTCTTGAGATCGGCCGCCAGTACGGGATCATCTTTGAACGGTGCTAAATCGATGGGGGCACCTAAATTGCTGGTGAGATGGGAGTAATGGACGTGCGATGGAGAATACGAACCACTCTTCCATCGGCCAACGAGTCTCGCTCCCAGCAGCTCACTTCCTTCTTCAGATGTCAAGCCTGGAACAAGTACAGGATGGTCCTTCAAGAACTTGTTGAATTCGAGGACATTCTGGAACAAATAACGGAACGTGAGATAGCTTCCGTCGACGGCCCAAGTAGGCCTCGTTGGCCCAAGGTCTCCATCATGTCCTGTGACAAGAACGCCAGCGCGAACGGGCTTGGGCCCTGGGTTCGGGTTCTTGTCGAATCCAATAACAGACGGGTTCGAGATACCATCGAGGAAGCCGAAGCTACGTGAAACGGTCAAGAATGAATTAGTTGAGGAGATCGCTGAATGCACTTACTGCTCGTGCGCTGATTCTTTTCCTGGGCGTACATCTCCAACAACGGTGGTGACTTCCTTGATGGAGGGCTTATTGGGTCCATGGTTGAGGCCGAATATCTCCTTGATCTGTCGCAACTTCTTGTCTACAGTGCCGCGGCTGTCTCCAGAGATAAGAATGACTGCGTGAATATCTTGCAAGAACTCTGGCTCCCAATCGGGAACGAAATTGGGTGTTTCCCCAGTGCCCTTGTCACCGAGGTTCTTTGCATCCTCTTTCTGACCAAATAAGAAGTTGGGTTCGGTGCTCGTCAAATTAGAATCGTCGATTCCCATCTAAATATCACCAAAAGAGAAAACGTTATCGGAGGAACAATGGCAGCATCGAAATAAAACTGACGGTTACAAAGCCCTTGTGGGAGAAAGCAATGTTGACGCCGACCATGGTAATCAATGTCTTGTCACCCTTCTTCTTGTGGTCTTCAATGGCCTTGCGGTCCTTCAAAACCTGAGCGACTGTCTTCACGAGAGGGGTAAATTGGACAAGCTGGTTCCTGAAGAGTTTGACATTGGTAATCTGGAAGAAGAAATATGTCTGTGTCTTCTTGGGCAGGCCGCTCCTGTAAGCAGTGAAGTTAATAACAGACATAATGTTAGAACGGGGATGATCGCACAATATGTCGCCTTGGATGTTATTGAGATCCAAGCCAGTCGGTGCTGGGATAGGTTGTTGAGACATGATAAAGATCTAGAGTGAATCAGTTAGGGTAGGAGGCAGTAGTATGAAAACTCGAATCAGATGCTAGATAAAGTAGCAAAGCTGTAGGCTTTTATACCAGACCATTACGGTATGCGCCGTGCTTTTTACGCAGGAGAAAGAAAACCGCACAACCGTACTGGATGCTGTGCGTGCGTGCCTAGCCTCTGGCCAAAGTCGGTGGTATTCATCTGGTCAACGCCTTCCGAGTGATGCGGAGGATTGTTTGTCGGGGAATTTATATAGATACGCGGTGTATACCATGACGGAAGAGGGAAGTGGCTGAAACAGTCAGTTGTGACATCATTCTTTAATCACTGGAAGGAGATAGGTGCATGGGCGCACCCAGCGAGTCGAAGAAGACGGAAGTCCAAGTAAGATGCCCGAAACGCTGTCAGCTAATGGGCCAAATTTGATGTCAACGGAATCTGACATTCTTGGACATCGTGCATTCCATTGCATCGCGTACATCCCCACAGAGTGCTTCTGTCTGCAAATACAGAGCGCTAGGCTTGCGCAGCTCCTGCGGCCTGCTTAAATTCAATTGAGTGTTTACCATTGGGTCGACCTTGCGAAGGCTCATCTGTGTCGTTCCCTGTGTCCGCAGCACTACGAATGGGTTCATCGACAGTGTCGGAATAGGTTACGTCTCGAGCCCCACTAGCCCAATTCTCTCCCGGCTGCCAGAGTGGAGATATAGGTTTGCTGCTTACTAGAAATTATAGCCGTAAGTAATCGAACTTCACCTTACTTGATGAACGCAACCGCAGCCACACCTGGGAATACCGCTTGGGGTTCAATTCGAATGGCCGAAATGCCAGGAACTGCTTCGCATACATCCCGTACTTGAGATGCATCCTTCAAATTTCCAAATACTTCGCAGCTTCTGGGGTGGGCATGATGTCCGACCTCTACGCTGTGCTGTAGAGCGCTGCACGAGTCAACTTTTATACATCAAGAGATAACCCAGTTTGTCTAGAGGTTCAGCTGCGATCGAAATGGACAAGACCTAGAGCACTTGATCTCGTTACTAAAGGGCGCTCCAGAGTTGAAAGCCAAGCCGGAAGTTCCGAAACTGGAAGCAGGCGGGCATAGGAACAAAGGGGTGCATAGCGACGGTCACGTTCACATATCTACCGTAACGTGAAGCCAGCTCTAGATCGAGAATACCATAAATCTTATAGCAATTAAAGTAAAAACTCACTGCGGGAAAATGGGATGCTGATGCCAACCATGGTGATCCAAGTGTTGTCACCGTTGTGCGTGTCATCTTCGAAAGCCTCGCAATCCTTCACAACTGTCCTCATGAGAAGGGTAATGAAGGGTTTCAACAATCAGGAAAAAGAAACAGTCCTAGAGGTCCTCTGCTGGTGTCTCGTCTAGTAATCGGCTATTAGCCACGTTCAAAGTTGAGCCAAGACCGCCGTGGTTGCGGTTGTGGCTCATCACCTGACCATATTTTCAGTCTCCG
>JABCKH010007767.1:0-32635 GCA_018851285.1 Lyophyllum semitale | reverse complement strand
CTAAATTAGAGGTTTGTCGCAAACATGATTTGTTCTAATTAGAGATCTTGTTTGCAAACATTTGTTAGTATAGCCTGGGCTGGTGGCACTGGGTGGGTTTGCCGGTTGCAACTGAGATCATCATAAGCATACGTGGGGACGAAGGCTGTAGAAAGAGAGAATCTTACACTCATTGCTTCCATGGACTGTGCAAGAGAAGGCATTTGAGATGGGGTTTGAGATGACATTGGATGTGCAGTGTGAAATGGTGTGGTTGTCGATACGCATCGCACTTTTCATCAAACCAAGGGGTACTCACCGGAAGATGCCGAGAATGTATGTGGGGAGGAGGGGGGGTCCACCGGGCTCTTATCTGGTTTTTTTCTGGGGGTCGCAAATCTGATTTAGATACTTGCCATCGACCATTGAAAAGTCGTGGGGACGATATGATGCCCCAACTCAAGCAAAGATCTCGAATCGAAAACCCGACGTTCGTGAATACATGTCAATACAGAGCAGGGATAGCACATTTACGCCTGCAAACAATGATCTATTGAACATCAAGAAGTTCAGCTCCCCAGCGAACGGGGTGGGCGAAACAAACTCACCTGACCAGAACCAGTCCTAATACTTTCCGTAATAGCCCGGGGAATTGACATCGACATAAGTATACGGCGGGGGATTGGAAGTACTATTTGCGTGCTGGTGGCACTGGGTGGGTTTGGGGGTTGTAACTAAGATCATGGTAAGCATGTATTATACATGGGGATGAAGGCTGAAGAAAGAGAATCTTACACTCATCGCTTCCATGGACTGTGCAAGAGAAGGCATTTGAGATGATATGGGATGACATGGGCGGCGGAATGTTGGAGTAGACCCCCACATGTCACATTATGTCATATTTGTGACACAGTCCGCGAACCAGCGCGCCATCTATGTATGTAGCCTAAGCCCGTAGGCACATCAGAATTCTTTATATCGATGCGCCTTCGGCTAGTGCGCGGGAAATTTGTGTAATAATTATAATCGCACTCGCAATCTATCGACTGCACGACATCCACTACTCGCTCCAGGGTGAGTGCTAATATTTGGAGAAAGGATAAATTTCGAAGGGTAGGAATGAATTCCAAATGACGGTTCATAGAAGAGGTGGTCGATACGAAAGCCAAGCAGAAGCACTGACCCGTATTTATAAGAGCTCGTACCCAACGACGAGTATTAAAAGGTTAGCATTGCCCTTGACCAAAGCGAGCTCGGAATCTAACCAGCCCAAGGTTAAAAGGTTCTATTGTTTAAGCCAGACGTTTAGTCATGAGCAAAGGCAGCTAGACAGAGATTTGAGAGTTATGAGGATTTGGGGACCAGAACGGCCGTATTGATACGAGCTGAACTAGACAAAGCTTATCCGAGGCCAAGTCGCGACCAATATGACAGTAACACCCACACAACAATGATGTGGTCGCGGTCTTAGCTGCTGCCAAAGGCAACACGAGGTTGTTGAAGGAACTCTGCCTCCCCAGCCACTATGAGAGGAGCGTAGATAGAAAATGGGGTCTGGGCGAACCAATACAGTCGCTAGGAAAACGCGGGAACATAATATGGACGGGGATACACTTGTACGTCCCTTTCTTGAGGATTTGAACGACGGACAGTGACGCGGTGATGCGACACTGGCGAAAGAAAGCATCAGCACCGATGTTGAAGGATTAGACAGAACTCACCCAGAGGCAGTATGTCGGATACTAGAGCGTCTGGATGAATGAGTAGTAAGAAATTGATGTAAATGCATACCTCTTCAAATCTTGTGGCTTGAGAAACGATACGATGCCCCAGCTCAAGTAAAGATCTCGAAAACTTTTGAAATTCGTGAATACACACAATACAGCGCAGACATAGCATACCTACGCCTGTAAACAATGATCTATTGAACACCAAGAACTTCAGTTCCCTACCAAACGTGGTGGGCGAAGCAAACTCACCTGAGAAGAGACAGTCCTAATACTTTCCGTAATATCTCGGGGAATTGACATCGACATACCAATCCGGTTCCCTCTGGGTGATCGACCGCAATTTGGCTAGCTGCGCTCCGTTCGGCCTCCTCTCGTATGAGCTCCTCATTGAGTTGCACACGGCCAAGACTGGTACTGATCCGGGGTAGGTGCGTTCGAGCTCGAGTGAGAGGTCGCGGGCATTGCACACAACTTCCTCAATCGTCAGATTCTGCAGTCTCAAAGATTCTCTGATAAGTCTCATGGCGAAATACATTTTGCTTGTTCGCGTGGTGGTTGACTTGTAGCCGATGATGCGGTGCGAGTTCCGTTCGCAGTAGTCTTGGAGCCACTCGTAGGTAACAACGATACCATAGATTAGACGGTGATCCTTCGCCTCGGGTATACGGCGGGGGATTGGAAGTTCTATTTTCTTGCTGGTGACACCAGTCCCGGGTGGGTTTGGGGGTACCAACTAAAATTATCATAAGTATGCGTGAGGATCGACGGCTATAGGAACAGAGAACCTTACGCTGATCGCTTCCATGGCTTGTGTAAGAGAGGGCATTTGAGATGACATGGTGCAGCGGAATGGTGCCAGGTTGTCACTTTTCCATCAAAGCAGCTTCGGCTTTGAAGTTCCGATTCAGATAACGCCGATTGTGAAGGCGCCGATAAAAAGTTCTATCATCTATATATGCTGAATTGTTGCTGAATTGTCTGGTGGGTGTACCAGATTATTATGAAGTCAGCGACAATGCTATAATGGTGACTACTCCGATGCTACCCGTGGGGGTGCGCCACTTAGGCAGTCAAAAATCATATAATCCGCGATCTACTCCTACACCTGCTCCCCGCTGATTGAGTGCGCCAGCACCGAGGCCGAAGACCAAATGAATCGCAGAGATCATGACGGCCACATCTCGGTTACAGTTGAACAATGCTACAAACTCCACCACCGTCATCCCTCAAACCAACGATCAGTTCAGCATCCTTAGTCAATTCAGCCAATTCTGCGAGTCCGCCGTGTAGACCTAGATCCAAATGCTCGACGTGCTTCCATAAATTTACAGGAACGCAAGAACGGTGTTTGGCAGAAACTCCACGAAGCGTTGACGACCTCGGGATAAACCAGGACCCGGAAGCGGCAGGCGATTTGCAGCTTTCACCGTAAAAAACTGCCGGGCGGGTATGTTCTCAGACACCCCTTCCTTCGTCAATAATAGCAATTCCTTCTCCCCTTCCGTTGCCCAAACACTCTCGTTGTCCCAAGCCCGCCCGCGAATGTGCCCCAGGCCGCCTTCTCCGGCTTGGACCGGTCTGAACTGTCGTACGAGGCTTCTCCGGTGTCGTACGCACTGACCCGGGGCTTTGCCTGCTGGAGCAGCAGCATGCTGAACGAGGAAGGGGCAGACCTCTGATGAATGGTATGGGAAGGTCGTTTACGAGATTGAGGCCAAGACTTTTAGACTCGGGGATCGTTTACCCATTCAGTTCGATAATAATTCGGTTGAGAATTTCCTTGACCATAATGAGACAGGCCCCCCCTAGGTGAACGCTCGTCTCTCGTTCTATCCTTCGGTACCAGACGCTCGGTGCCCAGGTACACCTTACGCCGATCCTCCTCCATCCTGCGTGAATGAATTCTCGACCGCCTCCACCGCGCCTTGGTACAAATCCGCCATAGCGAGGACAGGCCTGCACCTCTTCGCTTAGAGTGCTGTGATTCTCTATGACCCTCTGAGATGGACGTTCGATCAAAGCAGCTGTCGCTGCATTGGCATTCCGTAGAACGGCGTATACTGATTTGACCCACTAACACCGCGTCTGCATCCGAACGGGACTGGTGATTGAGGCGCGTGTGGAACGGACCCAAGTCGAGATAGCATACGTTGGAATCGAGTCGAAATGGCTAACATGTATTAATCTGCTGGTGCATCGGTGTGGTCATTGAGACGAGGAAGATGACATTGTAACTGTGCCCATATGACACATCCACCGCGTCGCGAGGAAGGCGCGGGGCTCTGATGAAGGGCATGCGAGAAGAAGGTGCCAAGTCGAGGTCAAAGCACGGGATTATCGAAGGCCGTTGACATATCGGATCAATAATGATCTACCGAGATCGCAGGTAGACGAGGATGGGTAAACCCATGAAAAATATCCAGAGAGTGGTGAGAGTCGATTCGAAAGGCAATGAGGAAAGAACGAGGTTGGGGATGAAATTTGCTGGGACGAAAGTAAGAAAAGAGTCGAGGAGGGTTTCCGCGGTACAAGCGACCAAAATTCGTGGTTCCGGCCCGCGAATAAGTGCTCCGTAGTTGTAGCGGTTGTAGCGGTCTGCGGTCGGACTGAGTTGTGGTTCATGCTTCACGGTCCGCAGGCCAAGCAGCCGCCCAAGCGTCTCCCAATCCAAGTAGGCAGAAACTCCGGCTCTAGCTCCTCTCATCATTCTGTACTAGACGCTCAGTGCCCAGGTATACCTTACACCGATCCTCCTCCATCCTGTCGTGAATGAGTTCTCGACCGCCACCGCCGCGCCTAGGTACAAATCCGCCATAGCGAGCCCGAGCCTGCACGAGACCATACATCTCCTCTTCGCTTTGGGTGCTGTGATTCGCTATGGCCCTCTGGGGTAGACGTTCGAAGCAAAATAGCTATCCTGCACCGGCATCCTGTGGAACGGAGTATACTGATTTGACCCACTAACACCGCGTCTGCATCTGAGCGAGACTGGTGGTCGAGGCGTGTGTGGAACGGGCCTAGGTCGATAAAGCAGGCGTTGGGGTGGAATCGAAAGGGTTAACACGTATCAATCTGCTGGTAGATCTGTGTTGTTGTTTAGACGAGGAAGACGATATCGTAATGGCGCCCATATGGCACATCCACTGCGTCGCGAGGAAGGCGCGTGGGGCTCTGATGAAGGGCATACGAAGGTTGTTTGAAGAAGGTGCCAAGTCAAGGCCAAAGTACGCAATTTTCAACTTTATAATCGGGGACCGTTAACCTATTCGGGTCGATAACGATGTACCGAGAACACAGGTAGCCGAGGATAAGAGGTTGGGGTCGTCCCACACGCGTGCATTCTAGGGCCCCTCCGCCAGCTCCTTGGTCCAATTTCGACGGGACGAGCCCGAGGCTACATGCCCTCTCTGCGGAGATTCACCATGGCCCTGCTCCTCGTCCAGGGCGGACGTTCGAACTAAAATTGGATATCGCTGCACGGGTAACGCCGTAGACCGGTATGGCCCGTGAATCCCGTGTCTGTATCGGAGAAGGAATGGGTGATGGATGCGCATGGGCAGGCGAGGGGTTTGGACGAAACATAGCACGCGATAATTCGTAGAAGCCGCTGGTGCATTCCTGCAATTGTTGCTGCGGGGCCGATAGGGCTTCGCCGGGATTTCATGATCGGAAACGCAGCATAGAATCGTTAAGGGCGACAATGTGCCTGCTCGTGCCCGAGTCATTAAGAAGCTGCGAAACGCAGCCATCAGGGGCGCAGCAAGCCATCTGCACAAGTTTCTTCTTGTTGAAGGCGAGCTCTTGAATTTTCGGCCGTACGAGGAAGAGGACGAAGTGTAGCAGAGCAGGAAGAACTCCTGTAATACGGAGAAAGGAATCAGCGAGAATGCACATGCATGAGAGAAAGCACAAGAGTAAAAGACGAAGCAATACGAGTTGGAAATGCAGCAACGCAACGAAACCGAGACGTATGGAATGGAGGGTCCTAATTTCGGATGAAACTCAGAACGCGGAAGATAGGTCAAACACTATTACAATAAAATAAAAGAAGAGGAAAAGCGGTAGGAATCAGAAAAAGAAATTGGGATTAGACATTTCGTGCCTCTTACCGTCTTCAACGACTCATTCAACCATCACACTATGTTTCGTACTTTCTGACTTCGACTTCACAGTGTAGCCAGTGTCGGCCCTTCCTAATGCGAGAACGGATGATATCTATAACTAATGCCTTGCTCAATTGATGCTGCGGCTGTGTCTGGCGTGTCAATGTCAGTAAAATGAACGATCTCCTGCAATGTGTGAAGCCCTACGTACATGGAGGACGTCCACGCAAGCAACCAGCAATCGCGAACGCAATAAACGAAGGGAAACGGGGTAAAGAGTCGGAAAGACAAGTCTGAGAAAACGGAAAAAAAAGACTCAGCCTCGTGCGTAAATACAAATAGCGGCATCACGTGTCAATTCCTCAACGCGTCGCCGGAATGGCTTGCCGCTTCCCAAGTCTCCATTAAGCAGAGCAACGATGGCATAGACTCATCACAGCCTCGATACGCTCAAAAGCATAGTATTCAAATACGAGCGGACTCTGGACTACTTTCACCAAGCAAGCTCCGTACCCTCGCCCACGCTTCCCACTGTGCCTCTTCCTCTGTCGATTCGTAATCAGAGCATTCAATCCATTCCAAGTTGGGAAACATAAGTACAAGGCATCGAAAGACACCCACCGGGGCCACGATGGGTGAACCCGTCAGATCCAGACCTATGATATCCCGGTTGCAGATCCCCGGACGGAGGAGATCTGGGTCGAATGGTGCAGCGACGACGGGGAGTGTGATATCATACAGCTGTTTGCAATGCTGAATCAGAGGGATCAATCCTGCCAAAGTCACTTTGGGAACGTTATTATGCCGGACTTCGAGCACCTCGAGACGCGGCCAGGCGATAGCTGCGTCTGAAAACCAATCGTCGTCGAGTTCAGACACACATGGTAGTCGTATGAGGATGGATTGCAGCGCTTTGAGCGAGAACAGCGAACGGAAAGCATTCCGAAGAGAGGTGGTGGATGTTGCTTTTAGTTTCGTGGGGCCAAAAAGGTTCAGATGCGTCAAGGACGGGATGCATCGGTGACGGAGAAAAGATCCCGTGAGGCTGACGAGAGACGAAAGCGGCTCGACGGATGACCGCCGCAGTCCGTCCTTCTTGATGGTCACGATAAGGCGTGCCAAAGGAGATTGCAAGGACTTAATAACAGCCGCAGCAAGCTTCAGGGTGGGTGCTTCGAACTCGAAGTGGTCGAGGTTGGAGAACTGCCCGCCGTCGGTTGTGAATAAATCGAGAAGCTGCGAAGGGGTTGCGTTGGAGGGAATAGTGAGCGTCGCGCACTGTCGAAGGGCAGGGCGGCGTGCTAGATGACGGATCATATCTGGGGTAAATGTAATCGATGAATGAGGATGTTCGAGGGATGTGAGCTTGAGCGATTCGAGCTGATTTAAGGCGCAAATGAGCCTTTCGAGCGCGGAAGTAAGTTCCAAGCTGATCGTCGTCGTCGTAAATATCGTGACTTCAAGGGAACGTAGCTCTGGGCACAGATTGGCCACCGACGAAAGGAGGCAAGAAGTTGCCTCATCGTCATGCATCCCCACCAGGCACAGGCAGATTTCCGTCAATATGAGACCAAAGAAGGCGGTCGCGGTTTGTATGGATTTACACATCTCGAGTTCGACAAGACTGGGATGGTATGCATGAAGATTCGGGAGCATCGGACGGCCAGGACGATATGAAATGAGGGACGTGAGGACAGTTTTTTCTATGGATATGATTGTCTCGTCCGGGCACGAAGAAAATCCAAGGCGACGGATTCGGCGTGCATAGTAATCAAATCTTGACCAATCACTTTCCTCCAGTGTCCTCGTAAATTTCTACGAACGATGAGGCAGTTTAAAAACAAATCCACAAAGTTTTTTCCAAGAACATACCAAGATCCTTGAATCGCCCAATGTTTCAATCAGTCCCCCTTCCACTGTTTCCACCGTCCATAGGTCACTAGACATCACTTGTACTAGAGTAGCGAACATGAATAGGTTGCGCCATAGCGCATTGAGCGCAGTTTCTAATGCCCTAACTGGTCAGTTGTCATATAGCGCAATGAAAAACGAATCAAATGACCTGTAAAGGCGGTGGATGTTCTCGCGAGGTTCGCCAAGTCCGAGGCATTCCCAAGCAGCGTGAAGTGTTCGAAGATAAGAAACTGGATCTCAACGACGTTTAGGCAGCGATGCATGCTGTTGCGATAAAAATGTGACCGGAAGAGGATGTCTATAGAGCCCAACGGAAGCCCGCTGAACGGTCAACTCGGTCTATCATCGGAGCAAGAATGGTACTTACTCACAAGCAGATGGGAGCTCGGGTGCCAATTGCTCGCGAGCCTGATCGGAGAGATGCCTGAAGGAAAGATGGGACAAGCAAGTTAGGAAAGATGCCCGTATCTACCCAAGTGGGATACATCAAAGCGAGCGAGTTTGGGGCCAGACTGGCCGCCCGCGAAATCACCGGCCAAAGTTGGGCCAAAGCGCTAGATGCCATTGTGTCTGGCGTTCTGTCAGATGTAATTAAACATCCCTTAAAGAAATGAGAGGCACATCAACAGATTCGAGAGGAATTGTTGTAGCAACAAAATCGAGGGACAAGAGAAGAATAAATCGCGTCCAAGCACACTGAGAGTAGCTCGTGCCCAACTACTTTCGTCACGTGTCCTTGATCTGTAATGCGACGCATTAGTTGAAAGTTCGACGCCGGCGTCCTCCACCAAATTTCGTCACTATCGACCAACATGAGTTTAGAATGCAGCGCTGCACTGAGCTGCACTGTTTGTATTATTCAATACTAGGTCATAGTAACGATGACGACTATGGAAATAACGATAAATCAAGAATTATATGAGACGTTGGGATAAATAAGCATACCCCTGGTCGGAGTCTAGGGAGCGGCGGGCAATTCGCAACTTTCCCCGTGAGAACCGCCCCACCAGTCCGTTGTGATACGCTCTCGGACCCCCCTTCCTTGGCGGCACACCGGCATAGCCGTTCCTTTCCTCTTCCGTTACCCGAGCTGCCGTGTCCCAAAGTCCGCACGCTAATGTGCGTCTCCGGCTTCGACCAGCCTGAACTTTCGTACTGGGCTTCTCAAGCGTAGTACGTGCTTGCCTCCTGCAACAGCAGCCTGCTAAATGGTACCAATTGGGCAGATCCATCCCATCAGGAATGGAGGGACTATGATGAACGGCATGTGAAGGTCGTCTATGGGGGAGAGGCCAAATATGCGTTTTATTCTCGGGGACTGTTAACATGTTCAGATAATGATGCGATGAGAAGGCGTGTAGACAATGATGGAGGGTCGTTAAGCATATAAAACATGCAATTCAGAGAGAGGTGGGGGTCGTCAAATGGCAGCGAAGAGAGGAACGAAGAGGTATAGTGGAGCCGACGTTGAGGCTGAAATTGCGACAAAGGTAAGGGAAGAGACGGGTTCCGCGGTCCAAGCTGCAAGGTTCGTAGTTCTGGGAGGGGTGAGCAGATAAGCCTTATACGGACAGACCGAAGCTGGGATAGCAGGCAATTGGAGTCAATTAGGAAGCACTAGGTCGTATAAAAGTGTCAGTGTGGTCGCAACTGGTACGCTGCTAGGGCGTCTGCGTAATTGTGTGGTCGGAGAAGAGTACTATGACATCGTCGACAATCCAAGGTGACCGCTCACGCAGGCACTATCGAGAAACCTGCGCAACGCGAACGTCGTGGGCACAGCGAGACGCGTGCAGAGTCTTCCCTTGTTGATGACGAGCTCTTGTTTCCTCAGCCGCACGAGGAGAGCTGGAGCGTTGAGAATACCTGTGATACGAGCGAACGGAATTAGCAATGAGTGATATACGTGGGAGGAAGAAGAAAAATAAAGCGCCAAATATATATCGGTAGATGAGGAATTAGAAAGAAAACGGAGGGCGAAAGACGGAATAATAAATGGCTCCAGTTTCGATTTCTGGGGATGAAGTTCAGGGTGCGAAAGTCAAAGACAGCTCAAAAGGTGTTACATCCAAGGGAAAAAAAAGAGGATGCAGAAACAACAACAGAAATTGTAACGAAGGGAGAATTCAAATCGAGATGAAGCTCACCGCAGTCCTCGAACGATTCCCCCAACTATTATATCATTGCTTGTGAATCCTAGTGTCAAGTCCACGGCACTATCGTGGTGACCCTTCCTGGCGCGAGAATGGACCCCTTCGCCACCGCATGTCTACGGTGAATACCTGGCTAGTCAATGGCTAGTATGAAAGGTTCAGCTGTGAACGTCTGTCAAGAATACTAGTATGTTCGACGCACTTACATAGAGCGCGTCTACAAGAGAAGTTGCGAGCATGAGAGTGAAGCATTCGCACAGACTTCGGAAGAGAAGTTGAAAAAGAGAAAAGCTGCGGGTTCGGCGGGGACCTCGTGCCTAAACCTTGTCATCACGTGTCACAACGCGTCGCGTGTCTTTACATGTGCATTGGTTATAGATTGTTACAGGATAACGCTACGCTCAGAATATCATTCAGAGGCTAAAATATTATGGGACGGCTTTCCATAAGCAAATCCCTAACCTTTTCCCAACTTTCATCTTCCTCCTCCGACTCGTACCCAGAGCCCGAAACCCACGCCAAGTTCGGAAAGAGAAGCACACGACACCGAAAAACGCCCCCGGGGTTCACGATTGGAGAGTTTCCAAGATCGAAACTTGTGATCTCGAGATTGCAGATCCCTGGCTGGAGGAGTTCTGGATCGAACGTTGCGGCGGAGATGGAAAGTTCGAGATAGTCAAGCCGATGGCAATGATTGACGATTGGTATCAGTCCCGCCAATGTAATTTTGGGCAGACCAGCATGGGAGATACTGAGCGATTCGAGAAGAGGCCACGCAACGGCCGCACCTGCATACCATTCGTCATCAAGTTCCCCAGCACTTGGAAAATAGTAGATTTCGACGGTTTGCAGCGCTTTGAGCGCGTATAGGGACCGGAAGGCGCTTCGAACGGAATCTGATGTTTCTACAAGCTCTGGGGACCCGAAAAGCTTCAAGTATGTCAATGACGAGATGCATGGGTGGTGGAGGAAAGGTGCAGTGAGCCTCGCGAGCGACGACGGCGGTTAAATTGATAGTCCGTTCTCCCAGTTGTCCCAATTGGAAACAGTGACGGTCAGGCGTTCCAGAGGACGTTGTAAGGCCTCCATAACAGTCGCAGCCAGCCCCATGGCTGGCGCTTCAAACTCAAAGTGTTGGAGCTTGGGGAATTGCCCGCCGTCCGTTGTGAACAGGTCGTGAAGCTGGAGAGTGGTGATGTCAGAAGGAATTGAGATTGTCGCACAACCTCGAAGAGACGGAATGTGTCCCAAGTGATGTATAATATTGTCGGTGGCTGCTATCAAAGAAACATCATGGACAACCGATTGCAGAGTGATCGATTGCAGATCATGAAGTGAGCGGACCAGCGCTTCGACTGCGGCTGTCAGTTGAGGAGTAATAAACGGCGTCTCACGTCTTGTAACTTTGAGGAACCGAAGCTTCGGGCACAAACGTGCCACCGACGAAAGAATCCCAGGTAAGTCGTTGAGCGGCACCAGCCCATCCATTGAAATCTGCGTCACACTGGGACCAAGAAAGGCGGGTATGAAAAACTGCATCGATTTTAATATATGGAGCCCGACAAGATGGAGACGAAATGCTCGAAGGTTCGTGAGGAGCGGATGAATAGGACGATAAGAGATGAGAGCCATGAAGACGGCTTTATGAATGTATATCTGTCGCTCTGGCGATGAATACCCAAACCAGCGAATCCGGGACGCATAATAATCAAATCGCGGCCAATCACTTTCTTCCAGCGGCCTGATGAAGGTCTATGACAAATTATGATGAGCGAAACTCCTCTGTACCGACGAGACGATTTTCGAGCACAAACCAGAGTTCTCAAAGGCATTTCGTCGGTGGCCCGAAGCTCAGTTTCGACCGCCCACAAATCGTCAGGCATGACTTGTATGAGAGGGGCCAGCATGCCTTGCTCGTACCACAACGCGTTGAGGGCGGTTTCTATACATTCCCGAGAATATCAACTCCGGTATCACGGGCGAATAAGATGACATTACCTCTGAAGGAGGTACATGTCCTCGCAAGGCTTGCCAAAGTCGATCGGTCCCAGGGTTGGAAATCTTCGGAAATGAGAGATTGGATTTCGACGATAGTGAGGCAGCGATGCATATCTGGTGCTCGTGTCTCAAACGTCCAGAGCCGAGAACTCTACGTTTGAAGAAGCCTTTATGAAGTCAATGAATGGTCAACGTCAACATTCTCATATCTAGAAGCGTACTCACGAGAAGGGAGCTCGCACCGAGGACGCTGATGAGCTCGATACCGGAGATCCAGAGATATGAGAATAACACCATGTCTTTATACGAGCGCGACATGTCAAAGCGAGTTCGTCGTAGACCTGAGCGCATTTCCCGCCGCCAAAGCGTTCGACATTGTTGTGCACAACGAGTAGCGTGTGCCGCTTCGGGTCAAAGCGCACGGCGGTCCATTACAATGTCGTGGCCATGCGCACGGAAACAACGCAGTCTGGCTTCAGCGGGTCAGATGTGGAAACCTTTGTTCCCGTTATATCTCGTTATATCTCCTTCCGCCTTTCTGTTCGTGAAACCGATGCAACGGGAAACCGAACCGAGAATATGGGATCGACGCAACAAGTGCAAAAGGCGTCGAAAGATTGAACAGGAAAAAGACGGGGAGAGGAGCATATCAAGTCGACGAGACAGTGACACTGAGTCACTGACAAGGACGTGACGCGTTTGTTTGCGTGTGCATTTCTGATCACGTGGCAATTATGAATAAGCCACTCAATCCGCTTAGGTTACCCGCGGAGACAGGGCCCACCCAATGGGGAGATATGATTGCCACCAAGGCCAGCCGCGGGCTGTTCGCAATTGGTTCGCAACTGGTTTCGTCAATTCGGACCCGTTTTCATTGCGCAGCGCTTAGGCACTGTCATTCAAACTGGATAAACCCTGGTCAGCTGTGGACGTGAAAATCACTGTCATATGATCATGCGTAGATCTAAAACTTGGCTGCTTCACAATTTATGGTATTTATTCTTATTCGGGAGCAGGTTTCGAATGTCGGCATCAGTAGGCAACCCTTGAGCTAACCAGGCCCCTGTGTACACGGCGCACGCCACCAATCTTACTTAAGTATCTCAACACGACCGCCGAACACGTTTCGCCTTCCCCAGCTCCGTGTGAGTCATGGACATTTCCTCACTGGTAGCGTCTGCGAACCTTATCCAGACGGTCAAGGTCAGTGCCCACTGTATACATACGGTGATCTCTCATTTGCTGATCAACTACGAAGTATATGCACGGTGAGCATCAGACGGAATGTACTGAGCTTACTCTGCTTATTGTTACTGTAGTCGCCAGCGGTGTCGTTTTGGTGAGAATTCACTAGCTCTTGATATCGACTAGAGCTAACGACGAACGCCTCACTATTAGCTCCATGACTACTTTGAGACCCTTCCGATGGAGGTGCGTCGAATTTTCATATATTCGAAACTTCACTCAATAAGCAGAATCGTAACAGGTGGAATACATGTGGAAAGCGCGATGGGGGATAGGAAAAGTCCTATTCCTCCTCGCTCGATACCTGGCGTTTGTTGATGTGCCCTTAATGCTCTATTGTGCGTATCCTGGACCAACTTTATACTTGCCCGTGCTCATCGTTCGTTCAAGACGCCCTAGCGCCGAACCTCGCGAATAAGGCAAGTTGCGATGAACTTCCCGATGCTCCTGATGACGAAACCGTCCATGACTAAACCGGCCCCTGCAGACATGTGGGATTCTTTATTCCGTGGTCACCTGTGCGTACCATGAAATCGGTCGCCGAGATCAGATATTAACCAGCGTCTCTGAGCAGGGATTACAGCGGCTGTGGTAGGAACGGCAGAAGGTTCATATATCTTGAACTCCTTGTTAACGCAGAGGAATTGATGGACTTCAGCAATCTTGGTCCTCCGAACCTACGCATTATGGGGGAACAGTCGCACTGTGCTTTTTGGCCTGAGTTGCTTGTTCACGGTATGGATTTCGCAGGCGGTTTCCGTTTGCTAACTAATTTCCCTGCCAGTTCATCTATATTCCAGTTTTCATTGTAGCAATTTTCTTGCGTTCTCTAAAATGTAAGCCTCTTCCTCCTAGCTTCACCTTCACGAGATAATTTTAATTACTCCACGTCCTACAGACGGCAAGCCACCACTTCCAACTATCACGGGCTGCTTTGCGATCGAGGGCAGCAACATATCATTTATTATTTACACTCTTCTCCTCGTGAACGAAATGGGTGTGTCACTGTCTTCCCCTTCGAAATAGCACTCTAATCACTGTTCCGGACAGTAATCGTAATCCTCACACTCTGGATTGGCGTAAACCACTAACGGCACTCTCGGAACCCTCTAATTATTACTCTATATCGAGGTGGAATTTTCAACTTCGTCTACCTGTCCGGTATGTGCCCGGCATTTTCCAAACTACCCATCAGTAGGACTAACTTCGGGGTGTAGTGCTTTCGGCTGGGAACATCGTTGTTTTAATCGACGGCGCAGTACGTTAGCTTTAGCAATGCCCCACATCACCAAAGCTAATTTCTTCGTGCCCAGCCTGAATACGTCAATCTCCTACGCACGTGCGTTTTCGTTCCTCCCATTCCTGCTTTACCTAGGAAGGCTAATGAGCAAGACACCCTCCAGGTTCCACCTAGTCATGCATAGCGTGCTCTCCACCCGCATCCTGCTCCACGTGCGGGACGCAGCGCGCAGCGGCTACATCCGCGAAATGACAGAGCTCTCCGAGATCGGCTCAGGTATCAGATTCAGCCAGAATCCAAGGATGCCAGCATCGTCTTGGGACACTGTCTAGCGCTCTGATCGAACAGGTGAAGGCGCGTGTGTGAGAATGACCGCGGCTCGACCAATACCGAGCGCTTTTCATCCCCACCGACATCGCCGTCTTCAGCGCCCTCATCTACCGCGAGCTCCGGCAGAACTCTCTCCTCACCTCTACCGCCTCGTCCTCCAGCTCTACCCCTCGCCCTCGCCCTACACGGGCCCCGACATCTTCGCGCCGCAGATCCTACTTCTGCCGCCCTGGCCCATGGCGTTTCTTTTGCTGGAAGTCCACCAGTCTCTCCAACCAACGTTCACTACCACTTAATGCTCCACACAAGGCTGCTTGTGTACCCCATAGGCGCATCGTACCTCAACAGAATCCATGCATCGACACACCCGACGGAGGCGGAACGGTTCGCACGTGCACCGCCTGGCTTCGCCAATTCGCGCCACAAATGTGCGATCAATGATTCCTATCGCCCAACGACAGTCTGGTCAATTTGAATCCGATGCCACCTCCAGACCGACACACGCAAAAACTGCACGGCGCCCGCCGTTTTAGGGCCCAGGGTCGTTGGCGAACGCGCGTACAGCGTTGTCGTCGAGGTATAAGCCCGTTGTAACGGTGCATTCTGGCATGCACGAGGCTGCGTCGAGGCGTAGTCTGTGCCGACGATACAGTATATATATGAGGCGTGTACATACATATCTAGCATTCTATCCCAGGCATCTCCACCCATCGAGTGAGCTGGCCTGATTGGCTGTCTTCACCGTAGTTGCTGTCTTTGGTGAATCGAGTACCAAAATGAATGAGCTCAGCATTTATCTTCTCCGCAAACCGAGGGCCTTTAGAAATCGGCCTGGCATTTGGCATACAGGCGCGGAAGTAGGGTGAATATCTATGGAATTTTACCCCAGGTGCCTCTTGAAGATCTTTAGGGCCAGTCAAAATCGCATTGAGGCATATCAAGGTACATCGAACTCCATTGAGTAATATCAAGCAGTGCTATTTTACTTGATCTAAATCGTTGGTCATCGAGAAACGAGACAGTTTGTCGACCTGTACTCAAGGTGTAACGAGAAAATCAAATTCCATCACAATTTTATACCCTGCCATGTTGCAATTTACACACCGAGCTCTCTCGAGCTCCCTCGAATTTTCTTAAACATAATAGATATAATCGAGGTAGATCATCGAGCAAATCATGTTATAAGTAACCATTAAAAACGAGTATGATCGAGGAAAATACAAATAATCCTGGGTCAGTGGTCCATTGCAATATAGACGGTGATGCGCATGGAAACAACCCTGTCTCGCGTCAGCGGGTCAGATGCAGAAACCTTCGTTCCCGTTATATCTTCCTCCGCTTTTCTGTGCTCGTGAAAGCAACATGGAAACATGCGGATAACGGGAAATGAATTTAATTAAACGAGACCGAAATATAGGATTGACACAATAAGTGCACAAGGTGTTGAAAGGTTGACCAGGAAAAGACGAGGAGAGGACCATATCGAGTCGATGTGACAAGGACGCGACGCGTTTGTTTGCGTGTGCATTTCTGATCATGTGGTGATTGGCAATATTATGAATAAGACTTACGTGGACCCGCGAAGCACGGAGACGGGCACCACCGAACAGGGATATGATAGCCACGAAGGCCAGCTGTTCGCAATGTTCGCAACTGAGAGACCCGTTTCCGTTACAGCGCTCAGGCACCGTGTTCTACTGTGTTTATGTAAGTATGCTTACGACCTCAAAACTCTTACAACCCCATTCGTCGCTCGAACTCTTCCAAGACTCTGGACAAATTCTGGACACTGCTCTGGACGTGCAAATCTGAAATACATTGTCTGGCATGATCGTGTGTAGGTCCAAGATGTGGCTGCTTCGCAATTTGGGGTATTTATCTTTATTCGGGAGCAGGTTTCGAATGTCGGCATCAGTAGGCCCCTGCGTACACGCCACCAGCCTTACTTAATGTAAGTATCTCAACACGACCGCCGAACACATTTCCCCTTCCATAACTCCGTGTGGATTATGGACATATCCTCGCTGGTAGCGTCTGCGAACCTCATCCAGACGGTCAAGGTCAGTACCCACATAAATACGGTCATCTCTCAGTCGCTGATCAAGCAGCTGTGCAGTATATGAACGGTGAGCATCAGACGGCATATACTGAGCTCACTCTCCTTATTGTTACCTTAGTCGCCAGCGGTGCCGTTTTGGTAAGAACTAGCTGGCTCTTGATGCCTACCAGAGCTAAGCAAGAACACCTCACCATCAGCTCCATGACTACTTTGAGACCCTTCCAATGGAGGTGCGTCGAATTTTCCTATGTTCGAATCTTCACTCGATAACCGGGATCATAACAGGTGGAGTACATGTGGAAAGCGCGATGGGGGATAGGAAAAATCCTATTCTTCCTCGCTCGATACCTGGCATTTATTGATGTGCCCATAATGCTCTATTGTGCGTATCCTGGACCAACTTTATACCCGCCCGTGCTCATCGTTCGTTCAAGACGCCCTAGCGCCGAACCTCGCGAATGAGGCAAGTTGCAATGAATTTCCTAATGCTCCCGATGACTAAACCGGCCCCTGCAGACATGTGGGATTCTTTATTCCGTGGTCACCTGTGCGTACTATGAAATCGGTCGCCGAGATCAGATATTGACCGGCGTCTCTGAGCAGGGATTACAGTGGTTGTGATAGGAACGGCAGAAGGTTTGTATATCTTGAACTCCTTGTTAACGCAGAGGGATTGATAAACTTCAGCGATCTTGGTCCTCCGAACCTATGCATTATGGGGAAACAGTTGCACTGTGCTTTTTGGTCTGAGTTGCTTGTTCACTGTATGGATTTCACAGGCGGTTTCCGTTTGCCAACTAATTTCCCTGCCAGTTCATCTGCATTCCAGTTTTCATCATTATAGCAATTTTCTTGCGTTCTCTAAAATGTAAGCCTCTTCCTCCTAGCTTCACCTTCACGAGATAATTTTAATTACTCCACGTCCTACAGACGGCAAGCCACCACTTCCAACTATCACGGGCTGCTTTGCGATCGAGGGCAGCAACATATCATTTATTGTCTACGTTCTTCTCCTGGTGAATGAAATGGGTGTGTCACTGTCTTCCCCTTCGAAAATGCCACTCTAATCACTGTTCTGGATAGTTATCGTAATCCTCACGCTCTGGGTCGGCGTAAACCGCCTCCGGCATTCTCGGAACCCTCTATTTATCACTCTATATCGAGATGGAATCTTCAACTTCGTCTACCTATCTGGTATGTGCCCGGCATTTTCCAAACTACCCGTTAGTAGGACCAACCTCGGGGTGTAGTGCTTTCGGCTGGGAACATCGTTGTTTTAATCGAGGGCCCAGTATGCTAGCTTCTCCAATGCCTCCATACCACCAAAGCTGATTTCTTCGTCCTCAGCCTGAATACGTCAATCTCCTACACACGTGCGTTTCCGTTCCTCCCATTCCTGCTTTACCTAGGAAGGCTAATGAGCAAGACACCCTCCAGGTTCCACCTAGTCATGCACAGCGTGCTCTCCACCCGCATCCTGCTCCACGTGCGGGACGCGGCTCGCAGCGGCTACATCCGTGAAATGACAGAGCTCTCCGAGATCGGCTCAGGTATCAGATTCAGCCAGAATCCAAGAACGACAGCGTTGTCTTGGGACACTGTCTAGCGCTCTGATCGAACAGGTGAAGGCGCGTGTGTGAGAATGACCGCGGCTCGACCAATACCGAGTGCTTTCATCCCCACCGACATCGCCGTCTTCAGCGCCCTCATCGCCCGCGAGCTCCGGCAGAACTCTCTCCTCACCGCCTTCTCCCTCTACCGCCTCGTCCTCCAATCCTACCCCTCTCCCTTGCCCTTCGCGCCGCCAAGTGTCCGACTTCTGCCGCCCTGGCCCATGGCATTTCTGAAGTCCACCAGCCTCTCCAACCAATGTTTACTACCACTCAATGCTCCACACGAGGCTGCTTGTGTACCCCATGGGTGCACCGTACCTCAACGCAATCTATGCATCTACACAGACGGAGGAACCACGCACGTGCACCGCCCGGCTTCGCCAATTCGTGCCACAAATGTATGATCAATGATTCCTATCGCCCAACGACAGTCTGGACAATTTTAATTCAATACCACCTCCACCGAGGCTCGCCGTCTTAGGGCCCAGGGTCGTTGGCGAAGGCGGGGCAGGCCGCGCGTACAGCGTTGTCGTCGGGGTATAAGCGGTAGTTGCCGTCTTTGGTGAAGCGAGTACCAAAATGAATGAGAGCAGCATTCATTATCTTCGCCACTGGCACGAACCAAGGGCCCCTAGAAATGAGCGTGGCACCTGGCGTACAGGCACGGAAGATCAGCGACCTGGCACGCCACCAGGGATTAGAGTAGATTAGACTAGTTCCCCGTTTTTCTGGGTCAGGTCGAGTTTTCCTATTCGCTCGGCACAACCGATGTATTGGGTCGGTCGGTCTGGAGTTGCCTGCATAGTGTGCGCTAGTGTGTATTCGCGAGAAGATGTATTCCTGTGATGTGGTGTGGCGTGTGCTGGCGCTGATTGCCGATTTGGACGACTACATCATTTTTTCAGTTGACAGGGCACTCTAGGAGTTCTTGGGATGTCTGTTATGTCAAGAAAACGTAGAACTATAGAGTGGGTGTTGATGTAATACAGAGAGCGGATGGACTTTCGCTCAATTCGAACGGAATACTGCGAAATAATGTGAGCAAAACGTAGTGGTCAAGAGTCAACGCGAACCGTCCGATTAATATCTAGACTCTATCAGGATGTAAAGCCTGCTCCCGCAGTCTTGGGCTGTCAGAGTGATGGGAGCTGAGGAGTCTTAGAACGGCTTCGTCGGTGTATATTTGTAGCTGCCTCGATGTATACCCAATGCGACGGATTCTGGGAGCGTAGTAATCGAATCTCGGCCAATCACTTTCTTGTAGAGCTCTCGTAAATCTCTGTGAAGGATTTGGTAGTCGCTTGAATTTTCTTCTAACTATGATTATTGTTTGATACGTACCAGGGTCCAGACATCGGTTACTTGCATATAGGTCTCAACCTCGACCGTCCAGAGGTCATCAGGCATCACTAGTATCAGAGAGGCAAGCGTGTCTTGCTCGTTCCATAACATATCGAGCGCGATCTCTGCTACCTGGATTGGATCCATTATTGAGATACGGTATGAAAAAAGATCAACTGACCTCTAAAGGTGGTGCATGTCCGCGCTAGGCACGCTAGAGCTAATATTTCTTCGTCAGCTTGTAAGCATTCAACGATGAGAGACTGGACTTCCGTGATGTTGACGCAGTGATGCATATCGTAACGGCCAAACGTTTCGCAAGATCTGCGAAGGGTAAGGTCAGAAACAAGTTCTATCATGTCCTGCGAAGCCAAATATACTCACAATAGAAGGGCGATCAAACCCTGGGCACTATATGAGACTGGGATTAAGTAGACGGACGGCGAGAACACAAAAAGATTGGCACAGCTCATATTAATACAAGTTCGACATGTCAAAGTTTGTAACGGGAATCCAGGACGTGATCTATGCCGCCAAAGCGCTAGGCATTGTCAAACACAATGACAGCCAGCCAACCAAAGCACGACATGGCGCGCTTAGGCCTGGCCACTGACTTCATTTGTCATCACGTGTTTTTTGAGACTTACGGTACGGCCTTCCCAAATTCACCAGAGCACAAACCATGAAATTACAAACTTCTCACGGAGTATCGATACCCTGCACATCCCCAACATTCAAAGTGGCCCTCTTTTGGAAAGCTCTCCTTAAACCGAGCAAGATCCTGACCCTGTCCCAAGCTTCACCCTGGTCGGGACGATCATACTCAACCCATCTCAAGTTGGGGAACATACACACGAGGCATCGAAAGACGCCCACGGGATTCATGATGGGAGATTCCCTCAAAAAAAGTGCCCTAATCGCCGTGTTGCAGATTCCAGGCTGCAAGAGTTCCGGGTTGAATGGTTTGGCGGAAACGGCGAGAATAAGGCAACACAGCTTGGGGCAGTGTCTGATTAACGGAATCAGACCCGCTAATGTCACCTTCGGGCGGCCGTGATGCAAGATATCGAGGGATTCGAGATGAGGCCATGCGATCGCCGCATCCGCAAACCAGTGGTCGTCGAGCTCGGAGGCACATGGGAAGTCTGTGACACGGAGAATCCGGAGCGTTCTGAGGGAAAATAAGGATCGAAACGCGTGCTGAAAAAAGTCGGGTGATGTTTCTCCTAGTTCGGAGCACCCAGATATCTCCAAATACGACAAGGATGTGATGCATCGGTGGTGGAGAAACGACCCGAGAAACCTCGCGAGGGATGAAGGCGGCTGAATTAAGGATCCGTCGTCCTCAATTGTCACTGATAAGTGTTCTAGTGCACATTGCAGAGATTCTAGAACAACTGCCGCCAACTCTACGCTTGCTGCCACAAACTCGAAGTAGGAAAGTTTTGTGAACCGACCACCGCTAGTTGCAAACATATCACGAAGCAGAATACCGGTTGCGTCCGACGGTATCGCGATCTTCGTGCAATGTTGAAGGTTCGGAAGGTGTCCCAAATGGTGCATGATATCAGGGCTAATGGGTGTTATCAAAGCATCGAGGTCGAGATGCTGGAGATGGTGGAGCCTGCAAACGAGCATTGCGACAGTAGATCTGAATTGAGCCGCAAACGACCGTGTGCCCATCACTAAGACTTGAAGGGAACGAAGATTTGGGCACAAGAATGCTACTGACAAGAAAAGGCTGAGCACCTCGTCAGGCGTCGCACCCCATAGCCAAAGCGTGAACTCGACGATATTAGGACCAAGGAAGGCGTGTATGTACGAGATGGAGTTGTCAATTCGAGGGTCGGTTGGTCCATGCTGAAATGCACGAAGACCCCGGAGCAGGGGACTGGCAGGACGATGGGAGCTGAGGGATCTGAGGACTGTTTCATGGGGGTATATCGGTTCACGCCTCTCTGTAAACCCGATGCGCCGGATTCTGGGCGCGTGGTAGTCGAATCTTGGCCAATCGCCTGCTTGTAGAGCTCTCGTAAATCTCTGCAAAGGATTTGATGGTCCCTTGAGTTTTCCTGTTACCATTATATTTATATTTGAATACGTACCAAACTCCAGAATTCACCACACGCTGTTCTAGAAGTGTTCAAAGTCTCGGTCTCCACCGTCCAGAGGTCATCAGGCATGACTGATATCAGAGGGGCAAGCGTATCTTGCTCGTACCACATTAAATTGAGCGCGATTTCTGATGTCGGGATCATCAATTCCGATATGACAGAAGAAATAAAGATCGACTGACCTGTAAAGGTGCTACATGTCCTCGCGAGGCTCGCCAGCGTTGATATTTCGTCCGCAAATTGTAGGTGTTCAAATATGAGGGACTGGATCTCGAAGATGTTGAGACAGCAATGCATATTTGTCGCGCAGCAGAAAGAGTAGCCTAAAATTGGAGAGATTTAAGATAGAAGATCTGCCAAGAGTAAGTTCAGAAAAAGTTCTATCGTATCCTTCGAACGAAAAGAGGTACTCAGAATCAAACGAAAACTTGTTATGTGGAGGAGAGAGGAGACGAGACTATGATGTAGCACAAATTGAAGAGATTGCAATGAATTGGGACGGTATGGTTGTCGTCGAGGGAGCAAAACTAAGCTCAAATGTCGGTCGGGAGTCGCTCAAATTTTAAATTGACTCAGAGTCAAAAGGCTGGCAACACGATCACGTGCTCACGTCGCATCGACGCGTAGTTAATATACCTACTAGAGCTACGACGTAAGGCCTTCTTCCCCGCAATCTTTCAAATCACAAGGCACAAAAATACATAGTGCAAAGCTCCCTACTGAGTATCGCCACCGTAAACATCCCCAACATCCGAAATGGCCCTCATTTGGTCAGCTCTCCTTAAACTGAGCAAGGTCCTGACTTTCGTCCAAGCTTCGTCGTCTGCTGCCTCGCGACTGTCGTAATTGACATCTTCCAAGTCTGGAAACATAAGCACGAGGCATAGAAAGATGCCGACCGGATTTGTGATTGGAGATTCCCTCAGGTAGACAGACTTGATCGCCGTGTTGCAGATTCCAGGGAGCAGGAGCTCCGGGTCGAACGGCTCTGCGGAAACTGCGAGAAGAAGGGAGCACAGCTCGGGGCAATGTCTGATCAATGGGATCAGGCCCGCCAACGTCACCGTCGGGCGACCGTGATGACAAATATTGAGGGATTCGAGATGAGGGAAAGCGACGCCTGCGTCTGCGAACCATCCATCATCGAGCTCAGAGGCACAGGAGAAATGCACGATGCTGAGTGTCTGGAGTGCTCGGAGCGAAAGCAGGGATCTAAAAGCATCCCGAAAGAAATCAGGAGATGCTTCTTCTAGTCGGTGACACCCAAAAAGCTCCAAATGCGTCAAGGACGTGATGCACCGATGGCGCAGAAACGACCCAAGGAATCTCGTGAGGGACGAAAGTGGCTGTATCGATGATTCATGGTCCTCGATTGCGACCGTGAGGTGTTCTAGAGGACATTGTAATGACTCTATCACAACCCCTGCTGACTCTAGGCTTGGTGCCTCAAACTCGAAGTAGGAGAGCTCGGAAAACCGCCCGCCGTCTGTTGTGAACAAGTCGCGAAGCAGAAGACTGGTTAAGTCAGGGAGAATCCTCATTTTTTTGCAATGTTGGAAGTGAGGAAGGCGTCCCAAATGATTAATCAGATCGGGAGTGGCGATGAGTAGGGAAGCGTCGAGGTCGAGTTCCTCCAAATGATGAAGCGCACGAATGACCCTTGAGGAGTGGAGATGGAGTTGATACATAAGTGTCTGACCATCCATCACGCCGATTCCAAGGGAGCGAAGCTTCGGGCATAAACGTGCCACGGACGAGAAAAGGCCGAGCACTTCGCTACACGGCATGTGCCACAGCCATGTATTGAATTCTACGACCAAAGGGCCGAGGAAGGCGGGTACGAATGTGATGGATTTTGACTTCTCTGGGCAGTATTGGAAGGCACGGAGATGCGGGAGCATCGCATGGTTGTGACCATAAGAGGCGAGGGAAATGAGAACTGTTTCATGAATGACTATCCGTACATGTCTCGTTATAAACCCAATGCGATGGATTCTGCGCGCGTAGTAATCGAATCTCGTCCAGTCACGTTCTTCGAGAAGTCTGTTAAATCTCTGAAAAGTCGCTTAGAATTTCTTCTCCTGCCATGGGGGCGTTCGAACACATACCAAACTCCAAAAGTCCGTCTCCCTTCCATACTGACTACGGGTCTCACTCTCAACCGTCCAGAGATCCTCAGGCATCACAAGTATCAGAGGGGCAAGGTCGTCTAGTTCGTGCCATAAGCAAGTGAGCGAGATTTCTGGTGATTGGATCCATTATTGTGCGATGCGTACAAGAAATAGATCAACTAACCTCTAAAGTTTGTACATGTCCTTGCCAGGCTTGCCAGGGCTGATATCTCCTCCTCAAATTCTAAGCACTCAAAGATGAGGGACTGAATTTCGACAATGTTAAAGCAGTGATGCATGTCGTTCGCGTGATTAGCAAGTTTAAATATAAGTGGCCACGGTTTCAAGGGAGATTGTAGAACATTGCCGGAAGATCTGCTGTCAGTCGTCCGGTTAGACACTGTATTCTGCCAGCCCGAAAGGTCCTTACCACCAGCTAAGGAATAACTGCACGATTGCACGATGAAGAGCGAGAGAGCTTGGAGAGAGCGGAAAATTTCCGGAACAAGAGGGATGACAAATAATGATATGTGTAGTCAGTATGTAGTCTTCACATATCAAACGAGCAGCTGGTAAGTACATAATTTGCGCGTCACCAATCGAAAAATGACAACCAACAGTGGCACAATAACAGGTTAGATTTGTGCATTATTAAAAAAAGAAACATAGGATGTCAACTCGATGTTAGTAGGAGTCTACTTATCCTCCCTATCCGGTGTCGATCCCCCACACCACCAACACCACACCCGAGCTTCATACCACCTATGACTAGGCATGAATTGAGATTCAGCCCCGCAGCGCCTCGCTTTGTCGCGTTCGCGTTAGCTCAGCACTCGCTCCACTAGTACCGTTGGAGCCCCGCGTTTGAAGTGCTCATGTCAGAGCTCTTTGAGGGGAGCGAACGAAAGTCAGGGAGATACGAAATGGGATAGCATGCGCTCATACCTATATGACCCACACCGCAGATCGATGTGTCTGGAGATTATAGAAGCACGGCTTGCGTAGCAGCTCGGCGTGGCTGGAGAGAGAGCCGCCTGGGATGAAAATGTCAGCATCTACTCATTGAGATTTCAGATGTTACACACCGTCAACCAAATAGCGGGAGATATCGTGACGTGCGTCAATGCAGGTACCGACTAACGTGAGTCTTGTCAAGAACAGATAGGAAGAATATGTCGCCGAACCTAGTCGGACGACTGCCCATATGTTGTTGATGTCGCGAACAAAGGTTTGGTATTGTAACATCAGGCGCCCTGCGAGACGAAGGTGTCAGTCGTAAGAAGAAAGAGAAAGTGAGGCGAAGAAAACGGATAGGGATGGATAAGAGAGAGATGGAGAAAGTTAAGTAAGGACAACAAAGACTCTCACCTTCGCGATTCACCAAATGACTCTACGGTGTCGATTCTTCCTTCCGAATTCCATCCCACGGCGTCTAATGGCGGCCTTCCCTGACTCGAGGATACTAGACTCTAGTTGTGTTGATGGCCATGTCCTTGGATGTACTGCTCTATCTGGCGCATCATAGGGTTACTGTGGTTCCTGCGCCCCCTTTACATGAAGAGGCTTCGCTCCTTGCGTCTTGGGAAGAGTTGGAGACGAGTCCCAGATATCATGCAGAGGGCTGTGCGACCTGCCGGAAAAAAGGCGGCGGCTGAGTAGGAAGACGAAGAAGGAGCAGCCCGAGATATGTAAATCGATTATGATACAAACGCAACATCGTTTCAGTGAACGACATACTCAAACCACAGCCTCCTTGGTGCAGCCTTGTCAAAATGAAGAAGAGCAGTGGCCAAGTTGTGGCTGTGGAGTCATGGCTCAAGAAAGCGCCATCACGTGTCGGTAGGCGCGTCGCGTCATGTCGAGTTTGGAAAACAGGAAGGCTTACTCCGCCTAAGACTCACCTTATTCATCACACGAATACGCCAACCACTGTTACATAGTATACGTACTAGTATCTAATGAGGATTTAACTATCACTATCACCATCACTAGGAAGGCTTTCCTTTAGCCAACTTTCGACTTTCTTCCAACCTGCTCGATCTTCGTCAAAGTAATCGTAAGAGATAGACTCAAGTTAGGAAACATGAGCACGAGACATCGAAAGACGCCCATCGGCTCAACTATCATTGACATCTCGAGATCCAAAAAAGTAATTGACGTATTGCATATTCCCGGCTGCAAGAGCCTTAGATTGAACGGTTTGGCGAAAATATTGAAGTGAAGATCATAGAGCTTAGGGCAATGTTTGATTATTGGGACTAGGCCTGCCAATGTCGCTTCCGTGCACCAATTGGGCATCCTAAGCGATTCCAGATCCGTGGCTGCACCCTCAACCCATTCATCATCAAGTTCGGAGGTCCACATGAAATCGACATGGAGAATTCGAAGTGATTTGAGCACAAACAGAGCCCTGAACGCCTTGCGGACGGATTCAGGAGGGGCTTTATCATCGTCGAAGGTTTCCACAGAGAGAATTAGGGTTGTCAACGACAACATACAGCGATGTCGAAGAAATGAGCGAGTGAATAATGCGAGGGATGAAGCACATCCCATGTATGACTCTGCTGGATCACTCTGGTTTTCCCAAATGTTGACCGTAAGGCGTTCCAGAGGACCTTGGAACAGCTTTATAACAAACGCCGCCTTCCATAGATTTAGTGCGTCGAAGGTGAAGACGCGGAGGTTGGGAAACCGCACACTCCTTGGTGGTAAGGTATGTCCATTGGTTTCTTCGTCTTCGGAGCCATCTTCGCTGACCTCTCCATCGCTGACCTCTCCATCGCTGACCTCGTCGTCATCATGTTCGCTATAAAATCGACTGGGGTCGTTTTCAACAAAGGATAGCTCCGCACACCGTAGTTCACGGAGGTTCCCAAGAGACTGGGATCATGTTGAACGTCGTCAGCGACTCTGGGAGGCTGAGAGACCGGAGGTGCTTGAAGGAACGAATGAATTTCACAAGTGTGGGCTTCAGTTTGGTTGGAAAGTCAATGATATCGATTGTATAAATGCTTGGGCAGATTCGTGCCATTGACCACAGTAGCGCGAGTAGTTCTTGGAGTGGGGTTTTCGCGATTGTCTGGGAGACGTTGCCTGAGGTGTATATTTTGGTCTCCGTGATTGTGGGACCAAGTATTGCAGGCATGAATGGTATGGATTTCATTATGAGGGGTTCACAAAAGTTGGGACCGAATGCACGAAGATTTGGAAGCAGTATACGGACTGGGCGATATAAACCGAGGGATGTAAGGACCGTTTCATGGATGTATATCACTCGGTGTGGTGAGGAATACCCAAGGCGGTGAATTCTACGTGCGTAATAGTCGTATCGAGTCCAATCACTTTCTCTAAGTGCTCTAGAAAACTTCTACAAAAGAACAGATGGATCGGATCAATAGTTCGGTTCATGATAAAACGTGTTCTTGACGTACCAAGGTCTTCAAAACTGCTCCTCCACGGTGAATTTCAGCTTCCACCGCCAACAAATCCTTGGGCATCACCTGGAACAGAGGGTCTAGCCAATATTGATCGTGCCATAACGCGCTAAGCGCAGTCTCGACTTTCAGTCTCTCAGTTCGATATGCCACGTCAAAGAAGACACTTGAAAGACCTGTAAATGCGGTACATGTCCTGGCCAGCCTCGCTAGAGTCTTGAGATCGTCGGATTGAAGATGATCAAATATGAGGGACTGATGCTCGGTGACGGTGAGGCAGTGATGCATGTGAGGACAACAAATGGTCGACTCCAGTAAAGGAATCCAGTCGAGCAATAAAATTTTCTTTCTGAGTCGATGTCTGGGCAACTGAACGTTTGAACAAGTGACTTGCCAGCAGTGGGTAGAAAGAAAAAAAAATTGTCATGATCACATCTGATCACATGTCCATCTCGTGTAACGCGCATCATGTCGCCAATTCAACTGTTCCGCAACCTCGCTATAGCCTCTCATTTCTACGTTAACGATGGATTCTAGATATCTGAAGTATTTACTCATCGTCTCTCAGGCTAGTAGGGAGGTGTTCCTTGAGCAAGTTCCACATGATCCATTCAAAATTGCGAGTCAAGCAATTGCCCAACCCTCTCCCAAGACTGGTCCTCTTCCCACGACTGAAAGCCATCACAGGAAACTAATTTCAGGTTGGGAAACATAAGCCTCAAGCATCGAAAAATGCCCTCAGGATCCACGATCGGGGATGGATTCAAATTCAAACGTGTGATTGTAGTATTTCGGGTTCCGGGCGGCAAGAGTTCTCGGTCGAACGGTGTGGCAGAGATGGAAAGCACCAAATTATAGAGCCGCGGGCAATGCTCAATCAACGGGATCAACCCCGCCAGTGTCAATTTGGTACGGCCACCTTGTCCGATATGGAGGAATTCTAGGCATGGCCATGCAACCGCCGCATCTGCATACCAAGCATCATCAAGCTCCGATGCACATGGGAAGTCAATGCAGAGAGTGCGAAGGGCTTTAAGGGAGAACAACGACCTGAAGGCATGGCGAAGGGCAAACAGCGCTTCCCCTTCGATCCCTATGGCTCCACAAAACTCGAGATATATCAGGGATGATACGCAGTGGTGGTCGAGAAAACATCCAAGAAGCCTCGCGAGGGATGAAAACGGGTGAACTTCTTCCCCTTCGATGTTTACAATAAGCTGTTCAAGAGGGGACTGCAATGACTCCGTAACATCTGCCGCCAGCTCCAAGGTTGGTGCCTCGAAGACGAATTCACGGAGCTTTGGGAAGCGCCCGCCTTTCGTCGTGAACCATTCGCGAAGCTGGGCACTGGTTACATTCGAGGGTAGCTTGATCTTCTCTAAATCCTGAAGGCCGGGAAGGTTCCCAAGGTGGTGGATCAGGTTCGAGTTTATCGTCATGGATGAAGTACGAAGGTCGACGAGATGGTGAAGGGCACAAATAAGCCTCTCGACTGCCGACATGATTTGCAAGGCAGGCATGTCCTCTTCATATATATTGAGGTCAAGTTTAAGGGAGCGGAGCTTTGGACATAGCCATGCCACGGACAAAAGAAGACTAGGTATCTCTTCGAGCGGCACACTCCGATGTGGATCATGTGGTAGGTTTAGCGAGATCTCTGTCACAGTGCGACCAATGAGAAGGGGAAGGAGCATGATGGATTTTGATCCCTGAAGTTCGTAGATGCCTGGGTGGAATAACGCTTGGAGATTTGGGAGCAGGGGTTGGGGGAGAAGATATGAACTGAGTGCCCTGAGGACCGCTGCATGGACATATATTGTCCGATCCACAGGAAGGTACCCCAAGCGACGGATTCTATGGTCATAGAATTTGAATCTCAACCAGTCGTGTGGTTCGAGAGCTCGGGTAAATTTCTATGTGGTTTCGACCCTCAAAAACATCTCCCACCCGAAGGATATTTTGGAGCACATACCAAAAATTGCTCCTCGCTTCCAAATGAATACCCAGGCCCAATTATTACCGTCCATAGATCAGCAGGCATCACCTGGATTAGACGAGCAAGGTAGTATTGATCGTGCCACAATTTATCAAGTGCAGTTTCTTGTACCAATTCCTATTAGCTTGGACACGAAACATGAGATGACAATCAACAGACCTGTAAAGGCGGTGCACGTCCTTGCCAAACGTGCTAAACTCACGAGATCTTCACGTCGTAGGTCTTCAGATGCATTAGAGTGAAAATGCGCAAAAATGAGGGACTGAATTTCTGCGATGAGAAGGCATGGATGCATCCGTGCCGAGAGATAATTGCACAAGCTGAAATCTCAAAGAGAATCCAGAAAAGCCGGCAGAGAGTTGGCAGAACCACTTGGCTCTGTGATTGTGTGATAACGGTCCGGCCCGGGGACTCGAGGAAAGCTTGACAGTCACGTGGTGTCGTCGCGTCGCGTCGCGCAATGGCAATGGGTACCGTAGCGCCGCGGAACCCTGGCGGAACCCAATACTTTTCTGTCGTGATTGCTCTGCTTCACATATCTCGTTTTAAGCTAGTGATATCCCCTAGTCATTCACCTAACCATGCAATCCCATGTACATTTCTCGAAGCTGAGTACTGACGAGGTCGGGCGGAATGACGAGCTTTTGCATTCTCGAAGCTCAGGTAGGCCTCCCAGGTGCCGAATGATGTCGGAAGTAGTAGTGAGAGAAATTATGAGGGAATTTCTTTTTCGAGATCCTTGAAAGCACATACAAATTTCGTGATTGTGGTGCTGAATTCGAGTTGAGTTGCCTGGCTCGGGCCCCGTATTTCGATTTCAAGGACTCGAAGGTTCAGGCACACACGCGCTACAGCTGAGAGAAGGGCGAGCCACTCATCAAACGGCGCTTTCGATTTGGATGATATGCGAATGTCTGTGACCGTCGGACCAAGAAGAGCGGATATATGAGATGGTTAGCGATATGTGGCGTTCGTCAAGGTTGTTTACTGGCAGGCGTCAGACTCGAGGGAAGTCGGTTCAGGCTTGACAACGATTGACATATCCAATTAAGCATCAGGCCATACGACGTTATTTCCGCACTACAGTTGGTGCTAATATTCGAACATGATGCTTGACGGAAAACATCAAGTAGTCGCTCTCCGATGCACGAGAAAGAATTACATCGAAAGCAGGTCTGCGTAGTATGTGATAATCAGACTTGAATCAGACTACCACTGGTCGTGCGAGGCGCGCTCATTCAAAGGATGAAGCCTCTACGGTCGGCCTAAAATCCAAAATATCAATAATCGAGGTCGAGACATAGACTTCGGCTCATGGTATCGCAGTTCGTTGACGAGCCATCATAATAACGATTGAAATAGCGTGATGTGCTGATAGAGCCCTAAGTGTAGCCTGAGTATATATATAAGCGAGTTGGGGGAAAACAAGGAAATGCACGCATAGAGAACGGACGGGGCCGGCTGAGCACAAGTATGTAGTTCTGTCCATGGATACAGTCGGTGGATGGTAGGGACACAACTGATGAAAAGAGGAGGGTGGAAATAGTGGGAGGCAGTGCGTTCTATGGGCGTGCCGCGCGAGTGGAAAAGATTGCAGTGCGTACAACGCGTTAAGCATTGAGGATCCCAGCTCACGGTCCACCTCTCAACCCCGATCAGCGCTGCGTCACTACTTCGCCTCGGCGGTAAAGTCTTTGTCGGCTGCACATATACCAGATGAGACGGAGAGATCAAAGTACAAGGTAAAGGACATACCTTGGCTTATCCAGCGTATCCACCTCCCACACCGCGAATTCGAGATCATCCTGAATCTCGACCCCCATCTCTACTAAAAAAAGCCAACACAACAATTAGCTCTAACCTGAAGCGAATATGAGAAGGGTTTACCCTTACCGTCCACATCAACGACCCCGTCACCGCGCATCCCTACCGTCTCCGTTCCCAGTCAAGTATCACCCCGCCACTGCCCATGGGGATCCAGCTCTCGGGCCTCTTTGGCTTCTCGTCCGCAACAGATTCAACGCCGCCCAGAGATGCAATGGTTGTTCTTGTTGCAGTAGTTTGTCATTGCTAGAGCATTGAGTAATCTAGGTGTCGACCTAAACAGGGAGGGGCAGACGGGCTGTACAACGACCAGATGAGTGGAGGGATGACAAGAAAAGATACAGGATATACCTTCGACTGTGAGCACTCCTGTTCCTCCGCCTTCCTACTCTCCGAGCTCAACCTCGTTCACCATGGCCCGGACCTTGGACCCGCGCATCTTCTAAAATATTGTATCCTTCGCATCCGCAGCAACGTGTTGTGAATCTGACTACGGGCACAGCTCCCGCTAACCGACTGGCGGTCGTTGCTGCTACCAGTGTTGTGGATTCAATGTCATCCGGAGAAGGGAAAGATCGCCAATATATATATTCCACTGGACAGGGAGAATTAGTTGGCCTAGTCCTTCTGAAAATGGAGAGACGTACCATTTATGGCTTCGGACGTCAGTCGCATGTCCCAAAACTTGGACGATCTTCGTGCCCGAAAGAACGTCGTAAGTCGACCAGGAAGTCGTCACAGGAGAGGTATGGCTGACATGACGATATTGAAAACCATCCAGGCCGTGTGCCTTAGCGACCAAGCGGAGGGACTTTCACGACTAAAAAACATTAGCGCTTAGTTTGGAGTTGAGTTTCCTGGACAGATCGTACCTGCTTTTTTCTCGACGCCACCTAATCGACTCCATCATCATAATTCATGTCGCAAATATGAATCTGACTAGTATCGTCGACGTGAACTGAAGTGAAAGCATGAGCTGAACTCAACAAGGGGGAGAAATCGTAGGGCCTACCTTCCAGTTGTTAAAGATATCTGGTCTTCGTTGACGAAGTCGGTAAAGAACCTGAATTGGAAGGAGCTATGGGGAAAGTTATCGGCCAGATCCATGGCGGCCAGTCTAAGACTTACTCTGCAAAGATATGCACCTGAATTTCTCGATGGCCCACGAGCAGACTGCTGGTGACGACGAGAGAAGCTGAGAGTCAAAAGTAACTTTAATCAACTAAGAAGTCGAAGCCGGGGGGTTGAGGTTGAAGAAACAAGTTCAAGTCGAGTCGTCGACTGATGGACAGGACACAAACATTGAAACAAAACAAAAAAATAACCAGTCACGTGTCGATCTCGCAATCCTCTAGAGACGGCATCATTTTTCAAGGCTCTGGTGCCATGTATGGGACATCGACCGATTTTTGTGAAAAATCAAAAAAGGGTCCAGGCCCAAAGGGCCTGTA
>JABCKH010007766.1:0-32887 GCA_018851285.1 Lyophyllum semitale | reverse complement strand
AATATGGTAGTGAGTAAGCAACTACAAATACGTTCACAGAAATTGATGGACTGCAGGTTTTTATGCAAGACCCTGTAACATACGAAAGATATCGGCGGTTTAACTATAGGTGTGGGGCTTTTAGGACCTAACTGAGTTTGAAAACCTACCGGATTTGGATGTCTTGGACGTAACCGTAACTGCCTCTGAGCGCAATATCTACAAACAATGGGCGCGTCGCGAGGTAAATGAAAAAGTTGCATCGTGAACACGACTGACAGGCGATGTGCTGTGGGGTGCGTGGAAGAACATGCATGGGGTGCCAGAACTTGGCCAGAACAAGCCCGAAAATGCAATTATCAGCACAATTAGTGGCTTTATACTCATAAATAGGTACTTCCTTAGGAGCAACAGATTTGACGGCACCCTGGTACAGATGGAAATCTAGTTTTGAGATATCTGCGAGGACAAATATATTCCTGCGTACTTTCCCCACTGTGCATTTCTTTAATGGCTCAAAACCTCTTTCCATTGAGGTGCCGCGCAGCAAATAGTTTGCTTTTTTAACCTTGATACAAGGGAAGGTGAGTAAATAAATTCATGCATAAGTATGGGAGCTGTAGGTAGCGAGGGTTGGATAGGTACAATATTGTGACCTGGAGTTGACACCGTAGATCAAAGAAACCCTAATTCAGGTGCCGCGCAGCGACCAAAAAAATAAGACACAAGTACATGAGGTACTCTGGCATGCTCTTCAAGCATTAGTATAACCAGGAAGAGATAATAATTTACTGGGAGGGAGGGAAGAAGTACTTTCTTACCTCCCCTACGAATTAATTAATTAATTTAATTAATTTCTTTTGGAAGGCCTATAGTTACACCGCCCACTATGGGGGTCAGGTGGGTTGATCATCAACCTGACAATTCAACCTTTCGTAGGGTCGAAACGCAACCAGGAAAAGGTTGATGATAACCCTCTGTAGGTTGATATGTGACCGAGTTTGTAGGTTGACTGGGTAGGTTGTAAACCAACCGTAAAATTAAAATTTCAACCTTCTGCCATTTGGCGGCCTAAGGTTGAAAGTTACCCTTTCATCGAGTGATTTCACAACCTGTGGATAGGTTGTTATCCAACCATGTGAAGGGGTGCCTAGGGTTGATTTTCAATCATGCGTAGGTCAAAATCAGGGATATATATTGGGTCCCAACTACAGAACAACGCAGCACAACTACTTATACGGTAGAATTCAATGCACTACACCAGCGATACCTTTAGAATATCACACCCAATTGATCCACTGATGCCCCCTTAGGCTGCGGGCGGTCTAGTTTGGTTGCCGCGAGCCGTCGTGGGCTGGGGCGACTGCGGTTTACGACGCGGCGGGCGGCCGTTGGGGCTGTCAGGTCTCGATCCGGGTCGGACGTGCGTTGTCGAGGGTTAGCGGGCGGTGAGCGTGGTATCCCGGGAGCGCAATGTGCAAGTTGCGGGTGATGAGCTCATCGAGGCGGGAATCAAGGATTCCGTAGGCCGGATTGGGCGGATGCCGTCGGGTTGGCTGCTGCGTGAGAGGCGAGGCAGCGGTGGCGGCCGTCATGGTGGTCGTGCTTGGTGACGTGGCGACAGTCGTCGGGGGGTTGCTTGCAGCGGTAGGCTGCGGAGCGACTTGATGCCGCGGGCTGCTGTTGGCAGTCGTACTGGACTGATGGGAGACGGGGCAGCCTCCATTAGCTGCGGGGGCTGTGAGAGACGGGACGGGAGTGTATCCAGTCTGCTGTGGGGTAAGTAGCGGTCAGTGCGTAGTGGGGAGGTGCAAATGACAAACCGAGCAGCTCGCCCTCACCAATAAACTAGCCTAGTCAATGATCTGATACCGCACGACCGCCACACAGCGAGCGCGAGCACGAGGCTTCACACACACACGATGCACAGCAGCATCCAATGGTGGTCGTGGTGGCGGTAGTCGATACGTGTTGCGTGCGCTTGTATGGACGTTCGTTAACTGAGAAGGGCTATAGGAAAGCTGCCAGACACCAGCGAGGATAACAAGATAGAACCACACAAGCTACATACCTTGCGCTTGGAGGCCCGAGTACTGTATGACCCAAAATCAAACCTGCCGCTGTCAACATCAGCTGGTGCTTGTGCCCAACATGGGGTGCCCACAAAACAGGCAATCATAAAACAAGAAAGATCACAAGCACCGTGAGGAACATTCCCTCGCGCGACAGGACAGCGTTCAGCAATGTTGCATACAGCAGGGAAAATGCGGACGTGGCGGTTTGAGGCGGAGTTTAAACAATCAATGCGTGGGCTTCGCCGTCAGGCTGGTTGATGGCCGACCTGGCATAGGTTGTTGCATACAGGTTGTCAATCAACCGAGATGCCGGGTTGATATCAATCGACCTAAAGATCGACCGGAGTCTGGTTGTTATATAACTTTCAACCCGGCATAGGTTGACCGGCAACCTAGCCAGGCTTCATAGTGGCCAAGATATCCAACTTCGAACGAACTATTCAAACACTCCTGGTTCGTCTTCCACCAGTCTTCCACTGACAATTGTACTATCCAATTACTCCTACTCTGTTTTCCGGGCATTCACACGGATGCTCTCGACCTGCACCTCTAGGTTGTCTCCAGGTTCCCGGTAATCTCTGTGGGCCCGTTAGACGGGTGTTTTTTCTTCTCTTAGCGCTGCCTGGAATTTCTGTATCACAAAAAAGCGCGTCAGCAGCGTAGCTTCAAGTTATAATGACCTCGACGCCATTGTTCACTATCTGCGAGCGCGTAACGCCTTTGCTGGCGCGGGGTCAGGGATCTTGCAGCACGGCCCTCCAAGCACTTCCACGAAACACCAATGCGCAAGAATGGCTCAACTCTTATTAATCACTCATCTTTCTCGGACGTCATATACATCCTTATACATCCCAGCGGTCATTCGTATCCCCTTCGAGTTTCCATATGCAGTATCTACTTAAATTTCTTTTTTCAAATGTGATCAGTTATAACTCGTGCGTATCTTCCTCATATCGACGCTATTATAATTTACGGGACTGATGATTCTTTCTGTTCAAGTTAAATTATCAGCACATGTTTCCTCTGACATCTTCGCCCTGGAAGCATGTTTGCCTTTATCGTTGTGCCCATCATCGATGTTACTTCTAAACAACGTCCAAATCGCGATGGTTTTGTGCGGAGAGATGTGCTCGCCAAGGACACATTCCCGTACTGGTCATTATCGGTAAGAATGTCTAGCTACCTGGCTTGTTGCTAAAATTGCAATTGTTTGAACGAATTTAGCTAGGGTGACGGATGCTGTATGAATGTCCTGAAATTACTCACAGTCTCACGTACGTAACGATGCTGAAGACAGACTCAATTGTAAGCCGTATAACATCTCTCGCGAGTCCTTCACTTGACATGTTGCTCTTTCTAGCGGCATTGGCATGTTACTTTTCCAGGGTGGGTCGATACTAGTTTGAGCTTTGTTGCTCGACATCGCTTGAATTCTGGAGAATCGGTCAGACCTTTTGTTATCATGTGCATCTCCATAAGAGTAGGCAAGCTTCTGGGATTCTCCTGCTTGACGGCTGATGCGAGTACTTCCACTTTTAGAATCCCGAGCCCGCCTTTAGCCAAAGTAGGTGACCCCTGATGTCACGGGACAGGTCACGGAGTTTGAGAGTCGTATATTTTGTATTTTGAGTTCCTCCAGGTCACTACCATGATTATCAGGCTCGGAGACCGTATAGGTAGTGGCGGCTATGTGCGAGACCAATCTTTCTGCTTATTTAATGAGCTGACCTCCTATTACTTCAAAGGCGACTGTCTACCGCGCTCTGGATCCTTATAGTGCAACTTCTCTTCCAGTCGCCGTCAAGAAGTCGCGGTCTTCTCTAGCTGTCCAGCGACCACACCTTCAACATGAGACGCGTATTCTGCTGCTTTTGCAGGGACACCCCTCGATCCCGCAGGTTTTCGCATATAACCACCTCCGTCACTTCGAATATCTATCTATGGAGCTCCTCGGACCGACCCTCGCGGAGATAATGCCACTTGGCGGCATGCCCCAGAGCGTAGTTGCTGGCGTCGCAATCCAGATGGTCAGTTTTTCTTCTTGCATGATCCAGATCAAAACAGAATATTCTCCTGAAGGATTCCTGCGCTCGAGTTTGTTCACTCGCACGGTATCATACATCGCGACGTCAAACCAAGCAATATCCTCTTAAGTCTGGAGCAACCCCCGACCTTGCGTCTCATCGACTTTGGAATCTCACGTCCTTTCCGTGCTGGTATTCCAGCTTGGCGCGATCCGGTGGAGGCGAGGCTTCACGTCGCAGGAACATCCGACTTCGTTAGTATGGCTGCTCAATTTGGCTCTGACACTTCGCGTCGAGATGACTTCGGATCGCTTGCGTACACGCTCCTATTCTTATTGCGTGGCGACCTTCCTTGGCAAAGATATCGCCGCCGCCGCCACTCCAGCACCGTATTTGGGATCATGAAACAAGTTCGAGAGAAGAAAAAACGATGGCCAGGAGCACGATTGGGCCTAGGATGGGCGAACGAGTTTGGTGCGCTACTGGACTACGCGAGGGGGTTGGGTTTTGAGGAGAGGCCTGAGTACGGGGACCTGCGTAGCAGTTTTCAGCCTTTGTTCAAGTCGCCGATGGTTTTCGACTTACGTGGGTGCTCTCTCGTTTATTTGAGCCTTATTCATCAATTCTTAGCTGCCAAAAAGCCCCGACAAGTCTTTTCTCCCGGGCCGGCCCCGGTTCAACCCGGCGAGATAGTCTATGCTACGTTTCTTCCCCGTCTTAGCATCGAAGGCCACACTGCACAGGCTTCCGATCCTTCTCATTGGCCAGATCCTTCTCTCTTAGGACTGGATCGGGAGACAAAAACTCGACCTGCCGTTGTATTGAAAGTAGAGTCTTTCAGCCGAGCGGTCTGGAGGATCAAGCTCTTACCCCTCAAGAGGAAGATAGATGGCGAAGTAATGGGAAGCAAAGGGTCTCTCAAAGTCCGTCCAAAGAGGAATTGTACCCCCGCCATGGATGGCTCCGGCGCTATGACAGAATGGCCCTGGGACGATGTTGTTGCGTTCGCGGTTCCTGACATCATGGGATGGCTCTGGTTATTATCTGATCAGGCAGGTCTGCTTTTCATTTCTCTCCGAGCAGAAAATTAATGTTACAACGTCTGCAGTCCGTTATCACCCCGGCTCCTTGGACAATCACTCCCTCTGATATGGTGGATCTCTTGAAACGTTCCAATTTCTCATTTCCACGCGGGTTTACCTCAGCGCTTGACAAAAAATTAGCCTACCGTGTTGACCGGACTGCTTGGAAAATGCGTGTTGTGTTGCTTCCGGTCGAAGATCCGTGTTCAGAGGCAGTGGCAGCTGAGAACGATATTACATGGCACGATCCGCGAGGGTGGTTTGACGAGGTAGTCAAGGCTGTGGAACGCTGTGTCCACGAGAACGGACTGGGGTGGTCAACCTCAGAGACTTCTCTCGCAGAAGAGGAATGTTGTGAAGGGAAAACCCAACGGACGCCTCCCGACAGCTTCTCGGACCCGTATGCGACATTATGGTGGCGTCAAGGCGGGAGGGATGTATCCGTGACTCTCTGTCGGGACGGGGAAATCGAGAGCCCCGGTGAGCCGCTTCAGAACATTGGAAAAATTGAGCGAGTCGTCACGGACATAGTTGAGAGGCCTAGCTCCTGAGCGCTTTTGTTACCGTACTCGCAGCCTGCCAGCAACAACAACCGTACCCATCAGCTACTTTATCCCTGGAACTGGAACGTTGCCTGATCGCGTATTCAAAATACATACCGTATTCACCTGTCACACCGTCTTACCTTCGTGAATTCTTCTCAAATCACCTAGTTACTATTGACTGCTGACACAGTGGACCACGTTAGGGACCCAGCATCCTCCACTGCCCAGAGGTCAGTGCTATGCCGGTTGCTGCCCTCATCGTTTTTGACTGTGCTGGGCAGGCTCGTACTAAAGGCGACCATCGGAAACCGCAAAGTATTCGCCATAATATGCAAACACGCTCATCCGTGGAAGGGCTCGTACGTTTGTATCAGACCAATGCTTAGCAGGACTGAAGATGACAACTAATCAGTCCAAAAAAAGATCCCTTCCGCTTCACCAGTACAACACTAAAAACACAAGAAAATGCAACAAACAATTATTCCCTCGTTCGCCTTCCACTGCGAACTGTACATCATCCGACTATTCCTCCAGCAGCTGCGCCGCTTTCCGGGCGTTCGCACGGATGCTCTCGACCTGCACCTCCAGATTCCTAA
Organism: Lyophyllum semitale; assembly: GCA_018851285.1. Taxonomy (NCBI): domain Eukaryota; kingdom Fungi; phylum Basidiomycota; class Agaricomycetes; order Agaricales; family Lyophyllaceae; genus Lyophyllum; species Lyophyllum semitale. The sequence continues at coordinate 26,586 of JABCKH010007766.1, read as the reverse complement.
TCTTCTCCCTAGCCTCCCGGAGGTCTGCTGTCAGACGCGTATTCTCTTCTTTCAGCGCGGCCGAGGATGTCTATATCACAAAACGGCGATTCAGCAGCATAACTTGGCACAAGGTGAATCTAGACTTACATTAGCATCCGCCGTCTGTGCGCGCGTGACGACCTTGGGCTCAACGACAGGCGACACTGCGGGCGTGGGTTCAGAGGACCTTTGCGGCACGGCCGGGGAGAACGGCGAGGGCTCCTGCTTCTGCACGACGGGCGACGCGGCGGGACTGTTGCTGTACGAGTTTGCCCGGGCGAGGGAGGCGGGTAGGGGGGTGGGGGATGGCAGGGAGACGGCCGGGGCGGGGGTGGCGTTGGTGGTGGGCGAAACGAAGCTGGCGCCTGAGGAGAGGTCCACGAGGTTACGGGGGGCGGCTTTGCCGGCGAAGAACTCGCTGGCGCTGAGCGAGGGCTCGGCGGAGGCGGCCGGGGGGAAGATGTCGGATTGGAAAGAGTCAGCCTGGGACGAGGATGAGATTGGGTAAAGTTGGTGGTGAACAGGTACTTACTTTGCGGGGGACGATAAAGGCGATGGGTTCGATGGAAGAACCGTGAACCTTGTAGGCCCTTGCGATCTCGCAGTCCCCGACATTAAGCGCACGGCGAGGCAGGAAGCACATGCCACGCTGGGGGTCCGAAGACTTGTGTTCCGAAAGGGCATGTAGGGTATCTGATTCATATTCGTAGTATCGGATGTTACCGTCGCTGCAGAACACGGTCAACCAAGAATAGATAAACGATGATGGCTGCGCACCCCTTTCCAGCTAATTGAAAAATCGACGTCAACGACAGCAGACGTACACGGTACAGCAGGACATACCAAGGAACAGAATGTTGTTATCGGTCCAGAATGGCATCACGACGCCGGATGACTGATCCAGAATGATCGTTTTAACATTCCCCAGCCCTCCAGTCTCCCAAATCGCCACCTGGCGATCCGACATCTTGCTGAATCCCGTCGTCGCGATCTTGTCCAGATCTCCCATCCACGCAATTCGTGCCCCCTTAATCCCGCCATGCCCATCCACAACGCGCACCGCCTCCCCACCCGTTCGCGGATCGAACATTCGCAGCTTCCTGTCCCTACACGTCGTTGCCAACAGCGTCCCCGTCGGGTTGAATCCGATGCTCTGGATCGCATCCCCATGGCCCACGAGCACGGTCCGTGCATCCTCCATGTTAGCCAGATCCCACAGCTTGACGGTGTGCTCTCCAGAGGCGCTCGCAAGGACGTTGGCCGCGGTCGGGTGGAAGAGGACCTGGCCAACCTTGCGCGGCGAGGCGTCGATGCGGGCGACGGGGTCAAAGTCCTGCGGCACCCACCCCTCCTGGCCCCAACCCTCGAACACAGACCCATCAACCTTCCAGATCATGACTTTGCCGTCCTCCCCACCCGAAGCCACGATCGAGTCGTTGTGCGGCGACCAGTCCGTGTCAAGCACTGCCGCAGTATGACTGCGGGCGAGTGGTAAGCTGTCCGGCAGCTTCTGAGGGAATCCTGAGATGGGTTGGAAGGGCGAAGGCAAGGGTAGAATTGCAAACGCCCCTCCGCCTGACGCGTTCCAGTTGACACTAAGGTATTGCTGTGATCGTGTAAGCTCGTGTGCACTTGAGATAAGCAAGAAACGTACTCCAGAGGCGTTAATGATATTAGTGTCCCAAGCACTATTAGTGATTTTAACGTTCTCTATCCCGTGCTCTTTCTTCGCTGGCTGTCCAAAGACATGGCTATGTTCGTTGCCATTGAGTTTCTAAGGTCAATCGATGGCTTGTGAACCTTACCGATACTTAGACGCCCGGACAAAGCGCGACATAAAGGGATATCGTGGGCCTTGAAGAGAAACGAGGGCTTAGAGAAGAAAATTGAGATGGAAACGCTGGAGGAGGTTGTGGTCGCTGGTCAACCAGATCAGTTGTGGCAATACTTCAAATTTGGATATGTTTACTTCCGTAGTGATGACCATCTTATCTGAGATCTGAAGACTGACAGTCACGATTAGATTCTTGAATGCTATCGCGAACTTCCGTCTTCATTTCATACCCATAAACTTGGTTATTATGGCTCATACCAACGAACAATGGGATTTGCGTATAAAAGAAAAGGTTGAAGAAGTCAAGAAACTGCCAAGGGCTGCCCCAGTACCAGGCTGGTCGCCACACTCTATTCCAGCTGCGAGCCACATCATCGCGCTCACCATCGACCATACTCTTCTCAAGCCCGACGCGACTTTTTCTCAGATTGACGAACTCTGTGATGAAGCCCTCAAGTACAAATTCAAAGTAAGTTTCACTGCTACGCTGGGAGTCTAGTCCCCAATTTACTCGGTCTATCTGCAGTCTTGCTGTGTGAACGGCGCCCATGTCTCCCATGTTGCTAAACGACTCGCAGGTTCCTTAGGCATCCCCTGCTGTGTCGTTGGATTCCCACTCGGCGCAGGCTCATCAAAAGCTAAAGCATTGTCCGGTGATGTTGCTACATCACCATCTACTGACATTTGACATGCTCTTATTGCCAGTGAAACAAGACAGGCTGTTGAGGACGGCGCCAAAGAAATAGACATGGTCCTCAACATTGGTGCTCTCAAATCGGGCAATTACGCTTTTGTCTTCGACGACATCCAAGCAGTAATAACTGCGGCGGCAGGATTTCCCGTCAAGGTCATTCTGGAGACCGTCTTTTTATCAGACGAGGAGAAGATCGCCGCATGTTTTATTGCCACTGAGGCAGGTGCCGCTTTTGTCAAGACTTGCACAGGATTCTCTGGTGGCGGCGCAACCATTGCGGATGTGGCTCTGATGAAGAAAACGGTTCAATACAAGGAAAGTATGGAGGTGAAAGCATCTGCGGGAATCAGAAGTTTGCAGACGTGTATGGAGATGTTGGAGGCGGGGGCAGACAGGATCGGGACGTGAGTCTATAACAATCGTCTTTCGCCGAAGGAACCCCCCTGATGCCCTATACCAGTTCATCGGGCGTGGCTATCATGCAGAACGCTAAAAGCCATGATGGCGCGTATTGATGTAATGGAAAATGATACTAAATTACTAATGCCATCTCTTATTTTCTCGCAAAACCGCAGCGATGACCAATCTAAATGCCATACCGAACGCACTAGCCCAAGAACTCGCAAAGGAAAATGATTTTAACAAGCAGAAGAGATGACGTCGAAGGGATGGGTTAATGTCCGCGAGCCACCATGAATAATGTAGCGCGGTTTGTTGAACGATAATGGCACCTGTTAATTACGACGGTGAATTTCGCGAACACTTTCCGGCCTAATTCACAGCACGGCAGCCACTAAAGGGCCGTCCCCGCGGAAACTGGATATCGGACTCAACCATCTTTCGACGGGGAGGCACGCTAGCTGTCTCGCAACGACCCGTGATCCTTGACCTCCAAGTTAGATTATCCCCAGTGCTTCAAAGGGATGGTATATCAGCGCGTCAATCGCAATCGCTGCAAGTAAGCAAGTACTAATGCAATCCGCAGATGGGCAGCACCAGCAGTTATATACAATGAGATCGCTCTGACGATCTGGAACACCCATTTTGCGAGCACTTGCTAACCAATTCCCAAGCCACTCCTCCCCTTCGTTTTAGTCTGGTGTATTTGTGAAAGAGATAAAGATGTACATGTACTACGAACTACTACAAATATCCTTGGAGCTGGGTAATCGAATGGGGTGAACATAGATAACAAGATAGCAAGATAGCAAGAGGATCAAAGCAGGTTTTACAAGACGAAGAGTCGCAAGTACGGGAATGAGTACATTGAGACGTACCAATACCACGGCATCAATCATAGTAGAAGTTGCTTTCCTTGTACGCCCCTCCACGAGGCATCAGTCCCCACTGTGTGTCAATGTCCCGTAAGATACCCCAACCCGAGTCGTCTGAATCATCATCATAACCGCCCGGCTCGTACCCATCGTTACCACCAGACCCGCCAGGGCGGCGCCTTGGGTGTCGCGGTTTTTTCCCAGCAGGCTTAGCTTTGGCGTGACTGCTTCCTGCAAGATGCGCTGCTTTGGCATGACTGCTTCCTGCAAGATGCGCTGCCTTGTCCGAAAGGCGCATGATCCTCTGACAGGGTGTACATGTCCATATCTGAGGAGGTTGCGACGGCGTACCGAGGGAATTAGTAGCGTTATGAGTCTGGGATGGACTCTTGGAAGGGACAGCCATGGGAGGATTGCTATCCGGAGCGCTGGTGGTGGCTGAGTGGTCAACATAACTCCTAGCTACAGGGTCTTCAGGAGGACTCACGGCTGTGGTGCGATGATGGTAGCTGCAGCTAGTTTTGTAGCGTGTTTTTTACCGGAAAGATGGGAGTGTTTGGAGGAAAGATCGTACAGAGTGATTTTGCAGACCTCACAGCGAAAGCGAGTAGGAGCTGTGTCCGTTAAATCTAACGCTGCTGCAGTGACTGCAGCAGCGTTAGATTTAGCGGCATTGCGGCGTCGTTGGCCTTGGCCAACGTTGATGGCCTGAGATGATGCGCTCATCGACGATCGTACAGTGGCAGAGGCTACTGTGGTTGAGAATGGTTTTACCCAGAGCTGACTGAGAACGATCTGAAATATCAAGCGCAGATATTAATAAGGAATAGTGGTGGAGGTGAAGCGACCCAAGCGTGACGCGTGACGTTCCAAGTTGAAGCTTTCCACTGTACTTGTATGTACCGTCGCTGCTGGAACCACATATTTCCTGGTGAAAATTTTGGGTTGGGGAATCTCTGGCAGAATGTTAGAACGGGTGGTGTGCTGTTTGCTTTACCAGGTCAACTTGAAGACTACGCATTCCAAGTTTTCCTATTCTTTTACACATATTCATTATTCTCATCCTGCGAAACTATGACAGGCAAATGTAAAGGTGCAGAGGAAGCTCTCAAGCTTTCTCTATTGCGTAACCCCTACATGGAGCAAGATAGATTTCTAGGTAAACGGTTTGAAAAGGAGGAGTTCTGGATAGACCTATACCCATTTTTACTCTCGCGTGGATGTCGACTGCGTCCTCGATATGATCTTGACTGGATACCATCCTGGAGCCAAGGAGAAGGACCTGTGGAGACTCTAACGAAATTTGAAGACTCCTTGACATTGATCGTGGTGAGTCCATCATTCTTAATATTTACATTCAAGCAATCACGATTTAACGCGCGACATGTATAGAAAGACCATGTCAATGATGCAGTTCGTGTACGGGATGGCCGCAAAGTCGTTTTCAAATGTGTCGATATCTCCCCCGACGAGATCGTGATTTCTCATTACCTGACGTCTGCCCAGCGTACTTACATCCGACCCCCGGAATCACTGTGCGCCGGTTTTGGATATCCTACGTATCAACGACTCCACCAAGGTGTAAATAATCACGCCGATCCTCCTTCACTTTGCTCAGCTACCATTTCGACGCGTCGGAGAGTTCGAAGAAGCTGTGCGGCAATTTCTGGAGATCGGTAGCTTGTATACGCTGTCTTCGTCTATTGAACTTGTAAAAATGTAGGGTCTCGAGTTTATGCATCAACATAGAATTTCCCATCGGTAAAATTCTTCCTTTATCTGGCCCAGTCAACGCGTATTTAACCAGCATTACAGAGACGCTTGCTCCTTCAATCTCATGGTGGATGGGTCCAGAGTAATACCGGAAGGCTTTCACTTTGTAAAACCCAGAACACACAACGGCGATATCTACTCTACACTCAGATGGCGCGAGCGCTGGTCAGTCAGGCCTAACAAGTATTACTTCATCGACTTTGGCCTATCGAGGATGTACTCCTCAAACGTGGAGAAAGAAACTGAAATTGGGCGTATCGGTCAGGACCGAACTGTACCCGAATTTTCGCGTCCCATTCCTTATGATCCATTCAAGTTGGACATATATCAACTCGGCAACGCACTGTTTGAAGTGGTCGAGGTAGGAGTGCCATTATTTCGTTGAGGTATCTTTAATCACGATGCCCAGAAGCATCGCGGGCTTGAATTGTTTCTTCCGCTGTTGAAGCCAATGACCAGCTCAAATCCGGACGATCGACCTTCACCGTCGGAGGTCCTGAAACAGTTAAATAACTTCACTCCGCCGATGCTGGAGCGCCGCGTGTGGCAACCCTCAAATTCCTGGTACCATCGACTCCTAATCAGAATCGGTAAGAAACAGTCCGACTGGGGAATCCCGAGCATGCTGTTGCATCTATCTGTCGATATACTGTACCAGTGTGGGCCTACAGAGGCACGATTACCATGGCATCTTGTTTATCTTTGTTTCAATGTTCAATCTTTGCGTTACCGTCACCGTTCCACTCGGCACTTTGAGCGTCATCAACCCGGACGACAGATTTGCAGACGACTGAAGAGGTTTGTTTACCGGGTTCGGTTCCGCAGTTTGTAATTACTCGATTCCTGATCATCTAATTATAGATACTTAGAGGTACGGCTAGTGGTCAAGTATAAGGCTTGAATACATATAGTAAGCGTAGAAGATGGGTATTATGTATGTACAAAGAGAGAGAGGGAGCCAGGGGTATCGAATATCAAATGAGCGAGATGTACAGTACGTGTGGGGAGAAAGATGATCATAATGTAGGAAAACATCATGCAAGTACGCTTTCCTTATGTTGTGCGACCGTACCTCCATTCCCTGCGTTACCCCATTCCTTCAGCGGAAGCTTAGGCGGGTCGTTGCGCGACGTGACGTATGTGAGCATGAGCAGCGCACAGGATGCCCACTCCATCGTCGTGCCGAGTATGTACTCGCTGATCACGAATCCATCCGTCAAACCATGGCTCCCATAATTATCGGGGTTGAAGTAGTTGAATGGTGGGTAGACGCCGGACAATATGCCATAGAGGCCGCGAACGAATAGCAACGGCCAGGCAACGAGGAGGATGAGAAGAGTGCCGTGCATCTTCTTTCCGGGATTCTCGCGACGGTACTGCCGCATGGCCTGGAAGATGCACGCCAGGAGGACCGTGTTAATCGCCAGAAATATAGACTGTCCGACGGTGCGCATGATTTTGGCGTCGGTGAGATTTGGATTGAAATTCTGAACGCTGTTCTGGCCGCCTGCAAGCTTCGCGCCGCCGCCGATGATGATGGCATTGGCGGCGATGAGGAAGTAGTGCATGATGACCATAGGGCTGCGTTTTGGGCCAAATATGGCGAAGGAATCGGCAAAGGCTTTGTACCACGGTGTGCCAGGAGGATGCCGTGGCTCAAGCCAGCTATTCTGGGAATCGAAGTTGTGATAATGCCAACTGATGAGGAACCTGTAGGTGCAGAGCACCAACGTGAAATAGCCTTCGGCGCCGCTGTTCCCAACGAAGGCTGCAAGTCAGAACTTGAAGAACAATGATAGATGTAGCAAAGTGAACATACAGGATGAAGTAGGCGACCAATAAACTGGTGTTGGCATACCCCACGATTCCGAACGCCAGACCCGTAGCTTGGGAGGCTAGACGAACTAGCACATGGAACGTGATGAGCGAATAACGCGAACGTAGTCCTAGACGCCCCGTAAAATATCCAAGAAGAAGGAGGATGAACAAGATCGCGTAGAGGATGAGGTAGACAAGAGCAGCGGCGGCTTCCGTGTTGAGGCCCATCGCGACACTATCAACGCCTAGAGAGGTGGCGGAATGTTGGTGGTTAGAACTTAGGAACGTTTCTTCGAGGCATTTTTATGCATGTGCAATGATAGCAATCTCCACACCGATACTGCGGATTATTGCGCTTGGCAGAAGGGTCCTCGAGGACGCTTTGGAGTCATGCCCGATGCTATGCATGACCGACCAAGGTCTACAGATCGACAGATTGGATCAATGATGCTGTGCAGATGAAGGAGAAGAAAACAGCTCGGAGATCGCCATTGTCGGAGCGCCTTGGACGGCCTGGTGCAAGCCTGGTGTCTTGATATTGTTCAAGCCGGACCTTCTAGCAATCCGACAGCTCGCTCGTAAAGCGTGTCTATTCGTGTGAAATTGCTGGCGACGCTGGAGCTCGGAGATCGTCACTGTCGTCGAAGAGCCTTGGAGCGTCTGCCTGGTGCCGTGATATTGTTCAAGCCGGCGCAGCAAGTGGCACAATGACAGCACACAGCATGGTTGTCCTGACTTCCTTCAATCTCAAGTGGGCGGTATATCTAACACATAGGTCGACTGCGGAAAGTCTAGGTCGCTAGCAATTTTATAAAAATAGACACGCTTTACGAGCAAGCTGGGATTGCTAGAAGGTCCACAAAATCGTTGCTGCGATCATATAGCTGGCAGATGTGCAAGTTAACAATCACACTGACAATGACATTGACACTGAATGCTGCCCTGGTCTGTGCGTGGAAACTATGATCACGGGATCATGATCCGACGAAAGTTTTGGTAGCTGACCTCCTTCGACCTCGCAAGCTCGGCCGGGTTGGCCCCACCAATGTTCATGTCAATAACACGCATACGAAACTCTCAAGCTTGATACTCATCAAGCCATTTTTACCCTACATTTCCGCTGTCGTTTTCCGTTTCTGCGTCTTATGGGATCCAGAGGCAATCCAGGCCTCATACAACTGCGAACAGCGCCTTATCTCCCTCCAACCTGATCGACTTTCGCACCTCCTCTGGGCTCGGACTTCTCATCGATTTCTCGAAATACATTCCAGGCTAGGTCTTGCACTGATATGCTCTGAACAGCTTCCTTTTCTCCCCCGCGATTGACCGCCGTTCGTAATGTGGCGATTAATGGCTATGCCTGGCATGCAGCATATCCATAATTTTTTAGATGGGCAGGCCCATAGCCATGCGCAGGCGTGCAGATCTTCAAACTACCATGTTGTCTTATGTATTGGAAATCCTGAAAGCCGTCGTCGAATTCAGATCTTTCGCCCAAGCACGGGAACTGAGCATGTTGGACACTTGTGTTCACGACCTTCAAGCTTCATGTGTTGAATCTGATTAGGCTCTACCTTCGCTTCAGGACCACCATGCTCGAAGTCCTCTCAAGGCCTCCTCCGCATCCCGCGCATCCCGGGTCGTTTATAGGCGAAGCTTTTGTTCTGTGAATACAAGTGCTTATGGCGCCTAATCAACATTTTGTCACATGTTGCATCAGTTACTTACTATAAATGCTCTAATTGTGCTGTAATTCACCTCCCCTTTACTTCCATCACCACAGAGTCGACATGCCGTCATTCAAAGACAGACTACAGTTGCTCCTTAAACCCACAATCATAGCAGTGAGTTTCCCGTGCCCGCAATGCTCATTCGAGTCTAATGTCAACTAGGATTCATCGCAATCTCATCGTTATCGAATCCGAGATGGGCGGTGTGCCACACAAGGAATATAGCGCCTTCACAGGACAGCGATCACGCTTCAAGAAGACCGTCGCGAAATGCGATACGGAATATACAAAGATTTTCCGTGACTTTGCCGTACGCATTCTTTCTCGTCCATATTCCTGGACCAATGATGATGAAAATACTGTGACAGACATACCCCGAGGACGTTCAAGAATACGCCCTCGCCACAAAGCTGGCTATTGAAGGCACCGCCCAGAAGGTCGCATTGATTCCTAAGGGAACCCAAAAGGGTTCAAACAAGGTAAACTTGGAATTTCGGTGATTTGGGTATCATCTCTGGCCTACGTGTGTAGGCCCATAAAAAAGGTGTGCGTTGTTATACTGGAAGTGGGACTGAGATCGACTTGTTGGACGACTAGTCGTTCCTGTAGACCTGGCTACCGTCCTCCAGCTAGACCACCGGACACACTTCTCCTAGTTCTCGGACACGTCTGTGGCGCGCGTTTCTTGTTGTACTTTCTTGCCTTGTCGATCCTTGTATCTTTGGGACTCACTCGCTGAATGTGCCTTGTGAACACAATAATGTGGTGGCCTCCTTGTATTTGCCTTGTATTGCAACGTAATTGGAACTTGCGATAGCTTTGATGTTAATATGGCGTTAACTTACCTGCGTGATCGATTGATCACTGACTCTAGCTGACTAGAGATGAGGCAACTTCGTTGTGGCTCCAGTTGGAGCCACTGGTAAGGACATGCCAACGACCAGTTATTGGCCTGTGCCATGTATTCATGCGGTTCAAGTTCTTGTGTACTATAATGTAGTGAACGGCACGCGCGTGACTCTGTCTGCTCCCTTTTACCACGGTCCTAAACATTACGATTGCAGCCATCGATGGGTAAGATCATTATCTAAATCTGCTACAGCATTGAGTTGCAACGCCAACCCGTTCATGATGCCAAAATTTTCTGATTTTTCTCAGGCAACCATTACCTCGATTGTAGAAGAGCTTGCAGGCGAAGCGACCACTTTACGAGCCTGCAGCTTGGTTTCTTCGGTTTTCCGAGATGCTTCGCAAGCCCAGCTCTTTGGTTCGATGACCATCCATCTCGATCCAGAACGCAATGAGCAGAACCAAGCTCTCCATGCCATGCTCACGACTCGCCCACGCATCGGCTCCTACGTTCGGTCACTCCTTCTGTGGATATGGGATATGGAGGAGGCAGAGACATTTTCAGGGATGCTTCCCATGCTCACTAGCGTGCACAGCCTTAACCTCATATGTGGAGGTGGTCTTCAGGCGTCAAGCTCCGATCAATTCAAAGCCTTCTTCCTGCGGCTGCTCTGGCTGCCCACCCTTCATCGGCTAGAGATCTTGAATTAGTACACCGACTTTCCCTTCCCATACTTGCGGTTCTGCCCCCATCTAAAGGCACTCATCCTTCTCCATCGTCTCTACAATAATTCTTTAACAACGGACAATACTCCGGAGCGTGAACTTTTGCCGCTGTTGTCCGCAGCCGGCGCACCGAATGAGCCAGCGAGCCAAGTATATCTGGAGACTCTCGCCATGGGAAATTGGTTGGCACTTCAGAAGCTTCTCTCGACGGTACAGCACCCCACATCCAAGCTATCCCTCGCGCGCCTCCAACTATTCAGGGCGCACGCTGGTCAGGCTGAGGATTTCCCCGAGATCCAAAACGTCCTCACCCCTGCCGGTCCGTCCTTGCGCAAGCTTTCCTTCGAGCTGTCGCTTAGTAAGTGTCTTTTTCTCGCGTCGCCTCCAACGTTCCTTGCTGACTATATTTCTTCCTTTTGCCTATATTGATTGCGTATCGTATTTTTATTTCGCCTGTGGCCTATACAACAATTCAGGCTCATCATCGACGCCGTACCCCACGCCGTCTCTCCAAGCGCTTCAAAAGCTTGAGCACCTGGAGTTCTCCATTAACTGGCTCCACATTCCGCATTCTTCCCGCTGGATGTGCCAGCTCATTGAGGCTACTATCCCGGTGCACAACATAGTAAATACCGTCGTCATCACTATCCATCGCATGCGAGACGTCAAGGCGGTGGATTGGGCGCAGATCGACGTACTTTTGACCAGGGAACGCCATGAGAGCACGTTGAGGCGGGTGTTGCTTAGAGTACCGGAAGCCAAGGAAGTGTCGATTGTGGAGAAGATGCCGCGCCTCGATGAGAAGGAGTGGGTGTATTGCCTCAGGTGACATTGCGAGTTATCTACGCACATAATACTCCTTTACGCAAGACGGGCCTGGAAATCACGTTCAATTCGTCGGAAAATGGACGAGTATACCAAATTTAAAGATGTGTCGTTGCCAGATATTTCTGTTGCGGCTAACAGACTTGATAGTAGATGAAGAAGATAAAAAGTAACTTCGAAAGATACGAGCGCTTGCCGTCACTCGAAACAAGCAAACACCAAGATGGTCTAAATAGCCGGCGTATTAGACCTTCAATTGTGGGTACTCGCAGGATGAAGGTCGTATGATCATATGTTCCACATGAGAATTTCTGCATGAGGGTAATCTATCATTGGAGTAGAGAATTAGCGTAGAGACGCTATCGACCGGGCGATGTCAGTCGAAACTGACGCTACAAGAGACATCCTTCCACTCGCCCAGCACCCCCAAAACTTTATTGCACTTGTCTCTTACATCCCGCTCTGCATCTTCGCCAAGGACGAGATATCCGGGCCATGGGCGACCCTTTGCAACGCCTTCCCCTCTAACCACATCTACCACGACCTCCATCGCCTTGTCTGGATCTCCCTTCTCGGTGCCTGGAACCGATCCAAGTCGTGTCATGCTCTGTTCGCGTAAAGCGTCGTTGTCAGCGATGCGATTGCCGGTGTGATATTGCTGGCTATACATTCCCTCAGTACGGAAGGTGCCTGGGGCAACAAGTAGGACGCGAATATTGAACGGTGCCAACTCAGCGGAGAGGGTTTCGGTCAAAGCTGCAGAAGCGCGTGGAACGCGTTACGTTGTCGACTGGTTCTGAATAGAATGGCGACTTACAATGAACAGCTGCCTTTGATGATGCGTAGGGCCCTGTATCATGATACGATGAGTGGAAGCACCTCTTAGCAGTGTATATTGAATTTTACCCAGTCCCTGCATGAATTGGCATGAGACCCAGCGAAGCCGAAATATTAAATAGACTCACGGGGATTTCAGGCCTCCATGCAGATCGACTTCCCACCACCACCATCGTGGCATCCTTACTGGCACGCAGATACGGTAAAACGGCCACGGTCATGTCCATCACTCCAAATACGTTGGTCTCGTACTGCTTTCGCAGAGCTGCAGAGCTGAGGGCGTGCGTTCCAAATGAGTGCCATAGATGGCACGTAAGGATCAACCATGACGTACCCTCCTTCCTCCAGGAGACCGGGAAACGCAATTCCTGATATGGTAGTTCAACGAATACTCAAAGGTTGTGAAAGTATATTTGGTCTGACCTGCGTTGTTCACGAGAACATCAATCTGGCCCCACATCGCAGCAGCCTCATCTGCTTTAGCCTTGAGAGCAGCTTCTCCTTTCACAACATCCAGTTGGAGAATCCGAAGATTGTCGCGAACTTTGGGATCGCAACTCGCGACGAGGTCTTGCAACTTCTCGAGCGACCTCGCAGTCGCAATCACTCGATCACCGCGTCCAAGGGCTGATTTGACAAGGCGACGACCAAAACCAGACGAAGTGCCTGCGTTGAATGAAAGGTCAAGTGTCTGTACCTGAGATCGCCCGTCTTGTGAGCGACGCTGGCTTACCCGTAATCAGCCAGACCTTGGAAACCATTAGCAACCCTTCGTGATTTTAATGTCGATTAGACACCAGTGCTGATCAGACCTTTATATTAGGCCCATTGATCGGTCGAAAACAATAGGCCGAAGGCCCTTACTAAGTACCATGCTTCTTTTGTCCTTATCACGAGTCGGGAGGCGCGCTTGCCATATTTGGTAGAGCGCCATCATTGTGTGACTATATTTTTTCGCTAGGTGTCTACGATTATGGAACTACATAGCTGTCAGTTTGAGACCTCAAACTCCAGGCAGTAACATTCGTTGAGACCAGGATGCATTTTAATGACCCTAACCCGTCGCCTACCCTTGATTCTTGAAAGCCTTGTTGGAAATGACTGCACTCGGAGCTACTCGGAGATTGGACAATTAGTGATATTTATTGCGACATAACTAACAGATAACAATCCATGCATGGAATGAAGAACAGATAGCGAGATATAAGTAGTATGAATGGGGTGTATGATATGGTTGAAAGTACGAGTCGATCAAGAAAGCAGATGCAGCAAAGCAAGGGTGTAAATGTATGGGATGCGTTGAAGAAGGATGCAAGAATGAACACAATGCGAGAGAATGGAACACAACGAGTATAGGTATGAGTGTCCTCGTGAGACTGAGAAAGGCACCAAAGAACTATCCAAGATCAAGGATGCAAATACGCCGCCAACAACGCCCGTATCTCCTCAATACACTCCCCCAACCTCGCATGCACCTCCCTCGCATTATCCAGCAACGGCCGTATATTCTCCGGCGTCATCGCCAGCATCGGATCCGGCACCAACAACGCGCTCTGCGGCGGCATCGACCTCACCGATCCGCTCTTCGGCAGCCGCAGCGGACTCAGTCCTCCTCCCGAGCGGTAATGGCTCCCTCGCGACGACGGCCGCACCTGCGGTGCCCGACCGGACTCGCCCCCATGCTCCTCGACATTTGATAACCTGGTCGTGCGTGCATGCGGGTGAGGCGGAGGAGTCCTACTCCCACTCCCACTCCCACTACCCTCACCCGCACCTGCGCCCCAGATCGACGACTGTGAGCCGCTGGCAGAGCGTTTTGGGGTCAGCGGCCGCACAGGGAGCGACGGGAGCGACGGCGTATATGCGTCCTGGAGGTAAGGCGACCTCCCCAGCTTCGGGCCCTTGCCCCTCACAGTCGCCGACGTATCATGCCCTGGCCCAGTCCCGAGCCCCAGCGCGCGTGCGGCAGCTGCATCCATATCCGACGCGTCGTCCATGCGGTCCCAGTCCTCCTCCTCGCCCGTACTGCTGCTCTCCTGCATCCGGCTCCGCGGCCTATTCTGGTGGTGGTAGTGGTTATACTCCCTGAGTTCTGGCGGCAGCTCGGGAGATGCGGGCTTCGCCTTCTGCCCGAGCCTGAAGATCGACGCAAGTGACGGTCGGCGTGGCGACGGCTTGCTGCTGGCCGACAGCGATGAAGGGCTGTACGGCGACGTCGGCCGCCCGAGACGCATTGATTCGTGCTCTGGGCCCGAACTTGTTTTGGCACGTCTGCGGCCTTGGGCGGGGACACGCGCATGGGGGTACCGGTGGCTGTCTATGGATGAGTTATCCGTCGTGCTCAGGGACGTCGACGACATCGGTGGCAGCGTCGGAACTGGCTCGGCCGAGCTCCGCTTCAGTGACCGGAGCATATCCCTCAACCCTGTCATCCCAAGCCGACTCGCCCTCCGCTTCTTCTTCAGCTTCCCTTGCTTCCCCTCCACAGCAGAGCCCTCCTCCGCACCCGTGTCTCCGCCCACTCCCTCCGGCGCAGAACTGTCCTCCGACGGTAGCGTCACGGTGCTCCCCATCGCATCCTTCCCCCACCTCCACTCCCGATTCACAGTCACCGCCTCCTCCGGTATCTCCTCCGCCCCCGCCCCCACCGCATCCCCCCCGCTCAATATCTCCTTCAGCAACACCAACTGTCTTTGGCTCAAATCATGCTTCCCCGTGGACGCCCGCCACCCCGACTTCCCTCCAACCCCCACACCCACACCCATACTCGGCGCAGACACACTCGGTGCCGTCTGCCCCGGCACCGGCGTCGGCGGCTTCGACACATCCTCTCCACCCCCCAGCGTGATCGCCCGTTCCCGCCCCGACTTCTTCGCCCCACCTTCCGTGTCCACCCCCAGGGTGGACAGAGGCACAACAGGTGCCGAGGCGCTCGTGGAGGGGCCGTTCGTGCTCCCGCTCCCGAGTTCGATGAGCAGCTCCGCACACTCCCACGATATGCGGTACCTGGACTTGATGGTGTAGTACGCCGACGCGAGCTGCTTGTACGTGCCGGCCTTATCGAGGGCTGGCGCGGACGAGGGGGGCACAGTGAGGGAGACGGTGCTGGCGGAAGGAGGGGGTGGGTTGGTGTTCGACCGACCCCTCGACATCGGGCGAGGAAGGTTCGCGAAGAACCCGGCGGGAGAGCTCGCGCGCTGCTGCTGCTGATGACTTTGATACTGAAGCTGTTGCACATGCGCATCAAGAATCCCCTGCACCTCCGCCACGAGCCCATCATACGTTTTCTGCATCTCCTTCAATTCTACATCTCCACCATCAGCCTTCCGAACCACAAATAAAGTAAGGAAGAAAATAAACTCACGTTCAACACCAGCCGCAAACTCCCTAACCCTCTCCATATCCTTCCTCAGCCCGACCTGCGCTTGGCTGATCCGTTCGGGGATCTTCAAGTCCCCCAACGAGTTCCGCCGCATCGCGCCTCCAACCCCTCCTCCCACTCCCGTCCCCGCTCCCATCCCCGCGCCCACACCCACTACTGTAGCCACCTCTGAGCTCACCGTCGACCGCCCAAGCGACGCAGCCTGCGGCGATCCCAACGGCGACCTCCTGGGCGACGTCGACGGCGAGGACGCGACGGTCGACGAGGACGATGTTGGCGAGAGCATACCCGAGCCGCCGCTCGGCAGGCGCTGTGTCCCCGGGCGCACGCGAGGAGGCGAGGGCGGCTGCAGCTCTATCGGCGGGAGCAGCACACGCGCGTTCGTTCCCTGAGACTTCGTCGGGGTCTGTCCCTCGCCCCGTCCTGCCAGTGGTGCCTTGTTGGTATTGGTGTCATGGGCATGGGCCGCAGCGACGCTCTTCGGCGTCGGCGTGTGTGTGTCGTCCCTCAGCCCCATACCGACATCCAGCCGCTCCGCGACGTGCGCGAGCGACACACCGCTCTTCGTGCGCTTGTGCCGCCCGACGAGGCTGATGCGCCGCACGGAACCCATGAATGTGCGCGATCCTTCTTTCTCTTTCTCTTTCTCCTTCTCCTGCTCCTTCTCCCCACTCGACTCGCGTTCCCGCCTGCTATCGTGAACCTCTCCGTTCGGCTCCTTCTCCCTGTCACCAACGCCAGCGTGGCCGAGCCCCAGCCCACCGTACTTCTCCCTCTCCCTCTCCCTCTCCTTCTCCTGCTCTCTTTCCTTTTCGCGTTCTTGTTCCCTCCCTCGCTCCACAGCATCATCCCCATGCACACCCACCCTCAACCCCATCCGAAGCTGGACAAAGCCCAAGCTCTTCCGCTTCAGCAGTTTCCCAGGCGACGGGGATTCCTCCACACGCCGCCCATTCTGGTTCCGGTTCTTTATGGGTGTCTGAGGCTGCCCCTGCCCTTGTGCTTGCGTGGGGAGGTCAACTTCGCTCGTGCTTCCCCTCGAGGCAGAGGCAGAGCGGAAAAACCATGTCCCTGCGCCTGTGCCTGTGTGCGGCGAGGACATCCGCTTGTTGTAGCTCGTAGTGGCGAGCGAGTGGGAGTGGGATTGCGGCAGCGGGTGGGCGTTGGAGGAACCGGAGGAGGAGGGCACGGAGGAGACGTATGAGGCCTGGCTGTGCGGGCGTACGGGACGTGGTGTAAGGTTTGCGTTGGTGTTATTGGGGCCAGGGAGGTTGCGCGGGTCGGTGTCTGTAAGGACGCGTCAATAAGAAAGTTAAAAAGTGAGCGATGAAGCAAGGAAATTCTCGAGGAACACGAAAATCCGTGCCAGAAGCTAGATGACAAGGCAACATGGCTGCCCTGATGTGAAGAACGAAAAAACGAATTTGAAAGATCCGTGGAAAGTCTTCCGAGATCATAGCAATATGGGCAAGGCGAACTGGCACAGAAAAGCGTAGCGCTCCATGGAATTTCCGTCTTGCCAAGAAGGAAGAAACGAGTCGGGGCATGATAATTTCCGCGAATCAAAGGTTCCCGAAAGTTCTCGAGAAAAGATAAAGCATATATGAAGAGAGAAACCTACCGAGCTTAACCACCTCCCCGGGTGTCGTACTCCCTCTCTTACGTCGCACACCCCATTTCTTGACGCTTCCTATGCGGCTCAGAAGCGCACCCGCAGCCCCACCGCTTCCACTAGGCGTCGCTGGGGTGCTCTGTGCGGGCAATGGAACAGGCGGTGGCGTCTTCGGCCGTCCAACCACCTCCGGCTCCTCTCCCTCCCCGCCAGTTTCATATCTATAATCATACTCATCGCTCTCCCTCTCCCTGTGTAGAACAGAAAGCTCCATGACAGTGCCCTGCGGCGGCCGGCTCTTCTTTCTAAGCCTTCGTCGCTCGCGCTCCCGGTGTATGGGAGGGGACGGCGGGAGGCCGGCGAAGCCGGAGGACGAGCGGGATGTACTCGGCCGGAGGGGCGTGGTAGAGGTGACGGTGAATGCGGAGGACGGCGGGCGGAGGGTCGTGGGGACGGAGAACACGGAGGACGTCGGCGAGCGCGGGAACGGGCTCGGGCCGGGACTTATACTGCCGTTCGAGGTGGGAAGCAGGAAGGGCAGCGGCAGAGCTGGGACGGGCGGGGGAGGGGTGTCGCCGGCCGGCAGGCGCGAGAAGGCGCGCCGGGAACGCGCCGTGACCGTACGGTCCTCCTCGTCACGTGCGGTGTACCCGAAGTCTATATCGTCGGTGCCGGGCTCCTCGTCCTCGGAGGAGTACACCCCGCTGTCTGGCCGTGGCTGTGACCGTGGCTTTGATCGTGGCCGTCTCGCTGGTGAAGCATTGGGGGCGATGCCATCGAACTCGTCGTCCCAGCTCTCGGGCCGAGGCTGCTGTTGGTGCTGTTGCACGCGCCGTGCTTGGGATGAAGAAGACTTATTCCTCCCCGGAGGCGATGGAAATGCCTTCCGCACGGGCGAGTCCTCGAAGTCGTCGTCCCAGTTCTCTGTGGACCGTGCATGTGCATGTGTGGGATTGCGGCGGGGCGTGGAGGGTCCAGGCTCGATCCACTCCTGGGAGAGGTGGAGAGTATTCTTTTTGTCTTCCAGGATCGTCGCGTTGTTGCTGTTGTTGGTGGTGGGGGAGGTAACATCGTGATCATTGTCGTCGTGGTCCCAATCTGAGCTGGCAATGGACATTCGATGCGCAGGCTCGTGGACATCGTTTGTGTTTGGATTCTTCGTTGTATTCGTCGTAGTGGCTGTCAACCTTGCATGGAACTCGAAATCATCGTCCCAGTTCTCCGAGGGAACTGTGAAAGCCTCGTCGTGAGCTATCGAATTGGCTGACGCGTGTGCAGACGTACCTGAAGCATGTATTAAAGCCATTATGCCGTATGATCATGAGTGGTCCCGCCCAACTATCCGAGAAGACCGTCAATAACTGTACGCGTCGTGTGCTGGTCGTCTTCGTGGTCGTCGTAAGCAAGAACAAGGTCAACACTTTATGTAGGAAATCAGGCAAATTTCGCTTTGACGCCCGCTTTGATGTGTTTCAACGTAGGGTTAGGGTTCGCCGCTTTGCCTCCAACTTGTCGCTCCTCGTCGTCCACCACAGTGAGCTCACGGTTCTCTACAAATCGTATCCTACGCTAGAGATCGAACCCCCTATCTATCCGATGCCTCGTGTTCGTCGTGCCCCGCGTCCGCCTCAAGGCAAACCCTGCACGCCCCGTGGAATGTTCTATTTTTTCTCGTTCAGGTTCGCTTTGTTCCCGACGTCGTCAAGGTGATGGCGGACATTGTGCTTCCATCCATCACTTCATGTACTTTCAAGTTTCTTGGCCTCTCGAGTCTGGATAAACTGTTGCTTGTACTCGACGTCTGCTTAGCGACGATGTTCCTAATTAATTTTGTCAAAGTATGCCATTGTTCTTACATATAGTTTCCATCCCAAGCGACATCCCTCGAAGAAATGACTTGTTTTCATGCACAAACGGATTCAACTCACGAGTCCTCTCTACCTTGAAAACGCCTTTGACACCCAAGCAACCATAGAAAAAAGAGCGGCCCTTCCCGTTCATTGCACTACCTAGCCCTGGGTCGAACAGGGTGCTGTGGCCTTCTCATCATATACCAGATCACTAGGCGAGTCACATTTCCACTACACCAACCAACCTTATATATCTCAACGTCCTTCCTTCACATCAGCTACGAGGATGCTGTGTTCGGGTTCACGCACGCCAGAACATAACATGCCTACTCCAACTGAATCTAGCGCAGACCTCGTCACGAAACAAATCATGACCCTCGAGTCAAACGACGGAGTGATACATATCAAGAGAAGCCTTCGGAGGCCAATAGGCGTAATACCTTGTCTGTTTAAATTCGCGCGCAAAAAGGTTACAAGCATATTCGAAAACTGCCCGGCCCTGGATCGAACAGGCGCGCCCGCCAACCTCTCCTCCTCTGGAGATACCAAGATAAAGCAGGCTTGTGCTTCCATTATACCACCGGGCGTATACTGCTAACTTCAATTCGTCATCTAGATCATCGAGGATTTTGTGTCTCC
Organism: Lyophyllum semitale; assembly: GCA_018851285.1. Lineage (NCBI taxonomy): Eukaryota > Fungi > Basidiomycota > Agaricomycetes > Agaricales > Lyophyllaceae > Lyophyllum > Lyophyllum semitale. The sequence continues at coordinate 6,722 of JABCKH010007766.1, read as the reverse complement.
TAGGAACCTCGGCGTAAACTTACGACGTGGGCCGAAAACCGTTCTCAACGCTCTCCACACTATACTGCGCGGTCATCGTACCTTTTGCTCGGACTTTCACTGGCAAAAGTTTGAGCATTAGCTCCAATATTCACCGCCCAGTCCTGTATCGAACAAGTTTGTCTCGGCTCAAAGATCTGCCCCTCCTCAAGCTTGTCAGGTGCAAGTTTCCATTAAGCCACACCGGGCGTATACGTCTCAACCTCAATTTTTCGTCCAGATCATCTCAGACCTCTTCCCTCAACCAAACCCTGGAAAAAAATCGATCGCTTTCTGAGTTACAACAAGACACAGCCCTGGTTCGAACAGGTATTGCCTTGAGTATTGCGGCGTGCCTCAAGCCCCTAATGCGCGGTCGTTTCCCGCAACACCACGGGATCCATATCTCCCTTTCTTCCTTCAACATGCTGAACATCTAGCGCGCGGACTCGGCCTGGCAAACGAAAAAAAGGTGGCGATAGTCTCTATAATGATCAACCCATCCTGAGTCGAACAGGCGCCGCCCGGCGAACCGGAAGTGGGTACTCGGGTAGACATAGGCGCGGTTCCAGTACACCACCAGGTCCTTGGCTTCACCCTCGTGGTTTTTCTGAACCGTGGCGCACGCGGGATGATGCAAGGCGATCACCGACTGCAACGCGTCGAGATCTGAAACAGACAAAAATCTGCAACCAAATTCGCCGGTGGCCCAACGGGCGCTCTTGCGCTCAACCAAGGTTTGTGTTTCCACTACACCGTCGTGGTATATCCGTCTTTGCATCCTACAGGATCCTTCCGAAATGTATCTCGATGCATAGACGGCGACAACTTTAAAAAGTCCATCTAATTGACAGACAATTATCAGACCTGGCCTTTGTCCGAACAGGTACTTCAGAGTTGCTTACTATGAGCCCCCTTCTTGCGTGCTGATCGCCCAATATCTAGCGCAAGCATACTGGTACCAAAGGCGACGAGAGAGACGATTCCACATTTAGATAGGAGAACCGGCGAGAATAAATGTCGCTAATACGTACGCAGCCTGCTGTGAGCTCTGTTTGTCGCTGTCTCTGTACATAGTATTGACGAGAAAGTATGTTAAGCACAGCTGGGCAAACGGTCAGGCCGAAACGCTGAATCTTGTCGAAAACCCGTTCTGCGAATCACTGTCTTTCATGTGTTCTAAACTTAACTTTGACCTTACTCTTACTCTGACTCAACGATCATGGGCCTCTCACTTTCTCACACAACGAAGGCAAAACATATCTCCCACGTTGAAAAGAAGCGGCGCTCTCCGGAATCCCTAGTGTCACAGCTCACAGCCGAAATTGTACAGCTGCGAGAGGGGAACGAGGACCTAAAGGGAGAAACATCACGGCTGCGAACAGAAAACAACAATCTTCGGAATGAGATATATCGAGTGCGGCGTCATCTTCTCTGGCTATGGATCTTATTCATCATCTGCCAGCTCAAAGGGCCGGTGTTATTATTCGATGTACCCCTTATCATTCGAGAACTGCGGTACGATCGAAGTGCGCTCAAAAATTGTTCTTTGGTCTGTCGAGATTGGCTCCATTTTAGCCGATCTCATCTCTTTCGACGGATCAGCCTCCTCACCCCATGGCCCTGTCCCCGGCGCCTGAACGATTATCTCCCTCTCTTGCATGACCCCACATGCACCGTCCTCCCGTATATTCGCACTCTCGATCTTATGGATCGATCAATCTTTATTGGTACCCGTCACCGGATGGAGGATTTTCTCGATGAACTTTCTGGGCATATAAACAATTTTATCTCGCTGACGGCGATCAGGTTGGTATCAATGGGTAAAGTAGATGTTGGCCAGCTTCGGTCATCGTTTGCAGACATTCGACACCAAGTGACTGAGCTGGAACTGGATAACACCTCGTTCAAATCCTTGAGCGAATTCGCACATTTTGTTTCCGACTTTTCGTTCCTACATTGTCTCTCCATCTGGTCGCATTCAAATGCATCACCAATTATGGCTTTTTCCGTCTCGCGTCTCCCGCGACCGCCTTCCACACTACGAAAGCTCCGCATCTCCAACAGTCCCAGTGGCGTAGTTCCGTTCGACGCTTTCGTGCTCCAGTGGCTTCTTGATGTCGGATATAACGATCTGGAAGCAATAGAGATATACGCGACCTCTGAGAACCCTAAACCAGTCGATGCCCTGATCAGATATTTTAGATTCATTGGGCCATCACTGAAAGATTTGAAGCTTTTTGGGTGGGGAGATCTCTACGCAGGTTTGACCTAGTTTGGCTTATATCCATGACCGCATTGTTTACTCATTGCCTTTTCAGCGACAATCTGACCCGCTTTGAAAGCAGCGAGCCCGGGGTTGCTTCATGTCGACATTCTTTGCAGTGGCAGCGATCGCATCGCCTTTAATTATCCCGATAGATCTTTCTATTTCCCACTCGAGTGGACCCGGATCATCTCATCCCTCCCTCCCTCCGTGGAGAGTATACTACTCGAGTTCAATATTTGGCACATCGCCACTGGAACCTGGGGTTCATCGTGGCCGCTGTGTCTTGACTTTGATTGGAAACCTGTTGACCGACTGCTCAGTGGTTGCCAGTTCCCTGTACTCCGGGAGTTGACGATCAGGATTCCGACGGCCGCCATCCTCGACAGCCCCATAAATAATTTTTGCCTGAAGCTTCTGCCTATGTGTGCGGAGAAGAAGATTTTGACGATCACTCATCAGACCGAGAGACCGTTCAACACCCTCGAATAAAATTCCTGCATGGCGATGGTGGTCCTTCAAGGAAATTGCGCAATCATGAGGCTGGGCTGAACCGGATCTCCTCACCAGCCTCTGAGCTTGTTGCTGCGCCACTCGAGAATCGATTTGTTAATCCTTTTCTCTAACTATCGAAAATCATTGCCGCCTATCTCAAGTTACCTTAATGTCATTTGATGTCAAGTAATCAAAGATGCTTACTTTAGATCTTCCGCTGCGCGCATTCGTCAGAGACATGGTCAACGTACTGCAATTCGACAAGTTGCTGTTATCCGCAGAACTGAACATAGGTTAGGGTTAGACTCGTCACATCTGAGTCGTCACAAGTTGTACCTGATCCTGTCGCTGACTCTACACCTCAATAACTGAGCGCTGAGCCTCGGAACGCTAGGACGCACGAGATGTTTCGCTCCCCAGAACGTGCAGCGGAGTCACCGCTGAACGGCGAGGCAGAGCTACGAAAGGAGAACCAGAATGGAGGTGTGCCATGGCTGCAAAAGGACAGAGTCGATGCGGCTTGGAACGAGATAACCCCGGTGCGTCATCGTCTCTGCGTGTATGCTAGCCATCTAATCACAATCCTCCAGCTCAAAGGACCATTGTTGCTCGATATTGTTCCCCTGGTGATCGATCAACTACGTTATGATCGATCTGCGCTTGGAACTTGTGGTCTTGTCTGTCGTGACTGGCTACATTTCAGCCGGCCTCACTTATTCGAACGGATTGACTACTCTGCTCTGGATGACTCAGATCCCTGGTCCAGCGATGTCGATCTTCTCGGGATTTTTTGCAACCAGAACTGTACCATGTTCCCATATGTCCGCACCATTGGCATTGACGGAACTGCGCTAGTTGAAGATGCGCCGGAGGATGGGTGGGGCATAGAGACTGAGAGCGGGGGTTGTGTTGACGATTTCTTGTGCCATATCCACAAATTTAAGTCCTTGACAACGATCGCGTTGAAGTCGATGGGTCCCGATAGCCTCGACCCAATGCTGGCATCATTAACGAATGTTCGACACGGAATAATCGACGTCGTTCTGGATGGCTCACTGTTCAAGACTCTGCACGACTTCACGTCCTTCATAGCAATCTTTCCTTTTCTAAAGACCCTATCCATCCAGACACACCAAGATTCCTTTTTCGCCTGTTCTTCGCAGTCAGATTCCACACAACCACCTCCTACATTACGGGAGCTCCGCATCACGAATAGCTATGATAGCGGCGACTTGGAGCAGGTCCCCTTCGACACTTATGTGCTCCTTTGGCTCCTTGATGTCGGATACTCCAATCTGGATACAATGGAGATATCAGTGTCCTCTAGGCAGCCCATGGCAGTAGACGCCCTTTGTAAATATCTCACTTTTCTCGGACCATCGCTTAAAAATTTGAAGCTCTCTGGCTGGGGAGATACCTATGCAGGTTTGTCCAACGTTCCTGATCTCTTCGTTTACTCATTCCTTTTCAGCTGCTATGTCTATTCCGCTCGCTGAACATACAAACCTGCGCCACGTGCATATACTTTGCTGGAAAACTCTTGAACTCTGCGACGTCCTCGACACACCTTTCTATATCCCAATTCCTTGGATCTCCCTGATATCGAACTTTCCTCTCTCCATCGAGAGCATAACAATCGAACTAAGCGTCATACCCCACGGCCCGGCATACTACTTCGCGCTCTGCAAGATTAATCTCAACTACGACTGGGCACCTCTTGACCTCCTTCTTAGCGGCGGCCAGTTCCCTGTTCTCAAGAAGTTAATATTCCGGTCTGACGACCAGGTCAAGAAGATTTGGCCACGTCTGCTGCCCCTGTGCGCAAGGAAGCAGATTTTGACTGTAGAGTAGGAACTGTCGGATGCCTCGTAACACAGATATGTGAATGCGGTACATAGTTTGTATGAATGGTCCTCAAGTGTATGAAAGGTAATTCCGACTCATTACAGGCAGGCGCGACTTTCACGTCCGCAGCGTAAACAACCATCTTGAATTGAACATGCGTAGATTGAGGTTTTGAAACCAAGCGTCTTCTCTGCCTCGCAGGCCAGCCAGGCCCTCGGCAAATTCCGGGCATCTTTTGTCTATTTCTCCGTTCGCCTCGACATCTTGTCGACAATTTGCGCCGGATCTTCTTATCGTAACTCTCGATCTTCTCAGAACACTGAGATGGACAAGAAGCTTCACTTCCTGGATCTCGAAATTCTACGGCTGACAGGCGAGCTGGCTAAGGCAAAGTTGCAAAATGAATTTTTGAAAGAGAGGTGTCAGTGGCAGATGAAATGCTTGGACCTAGAGAACGAGAATCAGGGCTTGAGGAACCAAGTGACATCCCTCCGGAAGATCAATACTGATCTTTGGAAGGAGATTCATAGAGTAAGTTGTCTTTCTGGACATAAATGTCGATTATTCATCGGTCGTTTGCCAGCTCCACGGCCCACCGCGACTGCCGCTCGATATCATACTCCTTGTCATTGAGGAATTGTGCCATGATCCCCTTGTACTCAAAAATTGTGCGCTGGTCTGTCGTGATTGGCTCCGTTTCAGTCGACCTCTCTTGGGTCAGCGCATCCGACAGTGGCTCGTTCCCCGATCATCAGATCGTAAATCTCGTGGTGATCAGCTCGCCATTCTGCGCAACCCTAACTGTACAATTTCTCCACATCTCCGCACCCTAGTCATCAGCTCCTTCGATTGGTTTGACGAGGATTTGAAGGATGGCTTTTTGTGGCATATAAGGACATTTAAGTCATTGACGGCGATCGAGTTGTCGTCATTGAAACCTCCGGATCTTTGCAAAATTCGCGCATCGCTAGAAGGCATTCGAGACCGAATAACTGACATCACACTGGACCACACATTATTCGTTTCTATACGCCACTTTGCCGACTTCGTGTCTGACTTTTCTTCGCTGAAGACGCTGTCAATCTGTGATTATTCCACCTCAGACACCCTTTCGGACTTGGCCATACATCTTGTACAACCCCCTGCCACACTGCGAAACCTCCACATACTTTCCATCATTTATGGACCCTCCTTCGAAATGTCCGTGCTCCTCTGGCTGCATGATGTTGGATATACCGGTCTGGATGCCATGGAGATATGTTCGAGATCTTTCATACTTGAGGATGACAACACCCTTCTCAGCTGTTTGGCTTTCCTCGCACGATCTCTTAAGAATGTAAAACTCACCAAGAGCGAGTGGGACGACAGCTACACGGGTTTGATTTTTCTTCTTCTTGATTTCTTCCGTTACTCATTACTTTTTAGATATCCTGCCCTTCATCGCAGCGTGTACAGGGTTGCGTCACATTAGTATTGAGTGCATGGATGCCAATTCCTACCGGCCTTGATATAGTCGCGTATCTCCCGAACGATTGGGTCCCGATCATGTCATCCTTTCCTACAACTATCGAGAGCATCACACTAGACATGACCATGCCAATCTTTGATGAACGCCCCGATCCCTCCTACCGCTACGACGACTTTGATTGGAGTGCTGTTGACCGGCTGCTCAGCAGTGACCGACTCCCTGTTCTCAGGGAGCTGATAATTTGGGCGCTACCGGAATGGCCATCAGCCAAGATCAAAGTGGCGAAGAGCGGGATTATTGATCAATATATCAAGCAGCTTTGGCGACGGGTATTGCCACTGTGTGTGGCGAAGCAGATCTTGACGATTAACACACGACCATTCTAATTTATACCAAGGCCACGCGCTGCGAGTGGACACATTCATTGTCTCGCGGACACATAGGCGACCGGGTAAGTGGACGCGCTGTCGAAGAACGGGTAATGTCTTACGTACCAAGGTCTGTTGTACGTATAACACAATTTCGAGCCGCTATTTATTTACTCCCCATCTGTCAGGCTATACCGTCACTTTGATGTATCAACTAGATGTAACGAGAGCAAAGCCTTCATACATTGTCAACTGTTGTTCA